>CAUYMX010074587.1:0-15898 GCA_963573855.1 Lepilemur septentrionalis
GTCCCAGCTGCTTGGGAGGCTGAGGCAGAAGGATTGCTTGAGCCCAGGAGTTTGAGGTTGCTGTGAGCTAGCTGATGCCACGGCACTCACTCTAGCCCGGGCAGCAGAGTGAGACTCTGTCTCAAAAAAAAAAAAAAAAAAATCTTGTCTTTTAACCAATTTGTGTCAAAAATTGGAAAGTTAAAATTGAAATATAGATTATAATAAAGACACATCATACCTAAAATTTTATGCTGTGTTTTTACTTCAAAGCATTTCCCAATTCGTAAGTGACATGAACAGACAAGATGAAGAGCCATGGAGAGATCAATGTCTAAGGGGAAAAGGAGTTGAGCAGAGTGTTAGTATTTTCTTGGTCTGTTAAGAAAAATAATTGGAATTCAGAGCTATTAAGGTGGCCCAGACTTGAGGGGTTGGGTTCAGAGAAAGTAATCACAGAGAAGTAAGCTCAGTAGCCTGAGACGTTTTCCCCTGCCCATACCTCAGCTTCAAAAGCTGAGAAGCCAAGAAACCAAGGAGAAAGCAATGCTGAGGAGCTGAGAAGTTCGTGCTATCATCATCCCACAGAGTTGGAAATATAAAAATTGGAATCCAATACCAGCAAAAAACACATACAAAATGAAATTTAAAACAACATTAAAAGACAAAAAATATACAAATACCTATTTAAAAAAAAATATATAGGATCTCTACAGAGGAAACTACCAAACATCAAAAGAAATTAAAGAATTCCCAGATAAATGGAGAGATAGAGTATGTTCATGGGATGGGAAACTTAATGTTATAACCATGTAAATTCTCTCCATATTTTTTTACAATTTCAATGTGACCCTAAAACATTTCAGCAGGTTTCTTTTTTTACTGTGTATAGAATTTGACAAGTTGATTTAAAAATGAATATGGAAATGTCAAAAAATAATGAAAACAATCTTGAAGGAAAATAACAAAATGAAAGACTTATCAAAAGTCAATAATTATTATAAAGATATAATAATTAAGAGGATGTCTTAATGTAAGCACAAACAAATGAATGGAGCAGAAACAAAGAGTTCATAAACAAACCCTGAAATATATGATGAAATACACAACTTATGACAAAAGTTTGCACTCTTTACTTTGACAGGAAATGAAATTTTCTTTAATAAATTATGCTTGGTATATTGTATATCCACATGGAAAGATAAAATCTCATATCCTAACTTATATTAGATGCAAAAAATATTAATCCCAGATGGGTTGTAGACTTAATTGCGAAAGGCCTAATTAAAAAATTTAGAAGATAACATATGAGAATTATGACTTTAGAATAGGCAAGGATTCCATAAACAGGTACTAAAAAGCAATAATAATTTTAAAATATTTATTAATTGGACATATTAAAATAAAGAATATCTGTGTTTTGAAATATCTCATTAATAAGTGAAAAGGTAAGTCACAGAGTGTGTAAAGAAATTTTACTACATATTTATACTACAAGTACATTTGTAGCATATATATTTGTAGGACTCTTTTATATATTCTGCATAGTAATCCCTCTGCATAGTCCTTTACCATATTAAAGGACTAATATGCAGAATATATAAAAGGCTCCTATAAATCAATAAGAAAATAACAATAGAAAATAGATTTTTAAAACCTCAATAGTAGTTCTCAAAAGAGGCTATCCAAATGGCCAATAAGCATATTAAAAGGTATTTAACATTTTAACCTCATTATTCATCAGGGAAAATAAATTAAAACCAAATGAGATACACAGTATATAAAACTGATAAGAATGTAAATTGATCCAACCACTTTGACAATATCATATGTATATTTATGACTCAGCGATTGTACTCCTAGATATATGTCCAACAGAAATGTATACTCTTATGCATCAATAGGCCAAATGACCAAAATGAAAAAGTCAGCAGAGAGATTAAAAATATTTTTTATAAAAACAACAAATAAAATCTGGGGCTAAAAAATACAATAAATATTAATGAAAAATGCAACAGAGAGTATTAAGAGCATAATCAATCAAGCAGAAGAAAGAATCTTTGAACTCAAAGACAGCTTATTTGAAAATATACCATCAGAGGAGACAATTCAATAACAAGGAATCAAGAAAGACTTATGGGACAATATCAAAAAACAAATTTTTGAGTCATATAAGAAGAAGAAAAAGATAAAAAGATAAAAAACTTATTTAAAGAAACAATAGCAAAAATCTTTTCAAACCTGGAGAAAGATATAAACATTCAGGTACAGAAAATTCAAAGGTCTCCAATGAGATTCATTCTGAATAAGACTACCCTAAAACATATTATAACAAATTGTCAAAAACCAAAGATGAAGGGAGAATCCTGAAAGTAGCAAATGAAAAGAAGTAAATAACTTACAAGGAAATTTCAATATGGTTAGCAGATTTATCAGGAGAAACTTTACAGGCCAATATAAATTGTCATGATATAGTCAAGGTGTTGAAGAAAAAAAAAAAAAAAAGAACTTGCAACCAAGAATACTGTGCCTGATAAAGCTTTCCTTCAGAAATTAAAGAGAGATAAAGACTTTCCCAGACAAACAAAAGCTGAGAGAGTTCATCACCACTAGATCTTATAAGAAAGGCTAAAGGAATTTCTTCAAGCTGAAAGAAAAGGATGCTAATTAGTAATACAAAAACATATGAAAGTATAAAACTCACTGGTAAAAGCAAGTACACAGTCAAATTCAGAATATTCGAAAAGTGTAAAGTTGGAGAGTAAATGACATATCTTTAATACAAAGGTTAAAAGACAAACTATAATAATAATACTAAGAAATAATAATAAAACTAAAAATAATAATAGCTACAAAAACTATTAAAGAATATAGTTGCATGCAATATAAAAACATGCAAATTGTGACATCAAATATTCAAAAATGGGAGGGAGTGGAGTAAAAGTGTAGAGAGCTCTGGGCTTGGGGGCATTTTTATGATCAAAATTAAGTTATTATCAGCTTAAAATAACCTATTATAAGTATAAGATATTTTTATAAGCCTCACGATTGAAGTTTGAGCACGTTCCATGTTTGCAGCAATTCCATGTCAAAGAATGAATTCTACACTAACACTTGCACAGATTATTTTTTGCAGCACTGTTAGTGATAACACAAGATTGGACATAACCTAAACACCCACCAAAGTTTATTGGTTAAACAAATTTAAGCACAGTCCTACCATGGAATAAGATGTAGGCATAAAAAAGAATAATAAAGCTTCCTTAAATACTGGTATGAAATAAACTTTGAAGTATATTGCTAAGTAAAACAAAGCAAGACTAGAATGGTGTATTCAGTAAAAAGTGTAAATAGTAGGGAAAAAGTATTAACAATAAAATTCTCTCCTTCCTCCTCTGAGTCGTCACTTTGGGAACTGGGAGAAATTGCAGCCCCTCCCTGCAGCCTTCGCTGACATTCATCAATGATGAATTTCATCTTTGGCACTTAAGTCATCCAACACTACTCAGAATTTTCAGTAACATTCTAGAACAGTTATTTTGAGTGGGATCAACTCAATAAAATAAAATCAAGAAAGTGCTTTATTCTCCCACCATTGATTTCTAGCACTCTCCTCTGCCTCTCTCTTCTCTTATGCAGTATCTTCAGCCAATCCTACAGCTTTCTAGGTCACCTTCAAACATTAGAAGATTTCTTCTTTCTCTCACTTTGCCTATACCTTCCTCAGTCATTCTGCTATTTCTTACCAATCCATAGGTAGAGGTAGGAAGAAGATGATTCAATTAACATCTTCTGTGAGTACCATTGTAATTTAGAGTCCTGTGTGGTACAGGTGAGCAATGCCGGTTCTCTCCTTGGGGGCGCTTTTTTTGTGGCTTCTTTAAAGCTACTTCTGTAGATACCTTGGCAGTCTTATGCTCTCTCTGCCTGATGTTTGTTGGCAGCCACTCCACTGCAGCCTTCAGCAGTATTCTCTATATACTCTCTTTCTGTTTGGGTCCCCTCCCTGCAGACAGCCCTGTGGGCAAGGTCTAACATAGCTACTATCCCAACCATCCACTCCTCCCATGGAAACTTACCCACTCTTGTGAGGATAGGCTTGCTGGCTCAGGAAACACCTCTTTCTTCTTGCCTTGCAGAAAAAGAAGCTCCAACCAGTTTCTGACTTGAGATGCCTTCAGGCCAGAGGCCACCCAGCACTAGTTGGTCTTCCCACAAACTAAAGGGGACAATGTCATGTTCTCCCATGAAATTTATCACTTTCCCTTCTCTAGACACTACCCTGGATTTCGTGGCCTTTTCCATCTTTCATTTCTCTCCCATGTGTCCCTGTCCCAAACTGTCCACTTCGATAGAATATAAACCCAGCAAGTTCCAGTGCATGCAAATACTCTTATTGCAGTTTTTGCAATACAGCAAACATCTGGAAATGTTTGTATGACACATTCCACTTCTGGAAACACTTCCTAATCTTTCAGAGGTATTCTCTTGCTTCTCTCTGACATTTATTAGGGGTTCTCTCCTCTACATTGATTCTATCCACTGAGTGATGGGTCAAAAACCTCTCCAATCTCATGGTATTTCTGCAGAGAATCTCCTCCCAGCCTGCCCTTATGGCCCACATGAGAGATGGGAGTAGAAAGTTGATTGTCCACTTTGGCTGCATCTTTTTATAGAAATTTGTCTAGAAACTTTCTTTGAAAACATGAACATAGTCATGACCTGATACCCTCAGCTTTTAGTTCTGATCAATTCCCAACAAAAAGATACATCCCATTCCTCATTCTGCTATACTGGTTCATATTGTCTCCTGATGTTCCACATATGTTAGCTTGGCCTGTTCCCCACCGAATGCCAGCTGGTTCATGTCACAGAACAGGCTTTAGAATTCTTCTGTATCCCCAATCCACTCCGAGAAAGTACCAGTGCAAATTACTTGATTAATGAATATGAAATTACTTGTCATATTATATTCATAGCTTGTAGGGTTTAAGATTAGTTGATTAATAAATGACTTGATTAACAAATTTCTTTAGTAATAAATATGTAATTACTTGTCATATTATAGACTTATTACCCAAAAGTTGATGAAATTTGACTGAATTCATCCCCAACGTGCCCCTGCCTGCATTCCCAGACACTGATCCTTTCCCTACATAGTTTTAGAGAAGGACAAGATATATTCTGGTATAACTCTGGACTCTTCTACATCTGAGGTCCTGTTTTTGCTTCAGGAGTACTTCTGTACTCAATAGATAACTTATTGAGTGGCTCTTTTGGTACCTCCATGAGGTCTCTGTGATCCTCATCTATACTCTCAATTTCACCTGCCACTAGAGTCGATCTCAATTAATAGATAGGTATTGAGCACTTACTGTACACCTGTCCCTGCAATATAAACAAAGAAGTTCAAATTGTGAGAAATACATTGCAGTGAGTACAGAATGTTGCACAGATGAAAACATAACCAATTCTGGTGGGTAGATGACCTAAGAGGCTTCACAGGGGAAGCAATATCTGAAGTTGGCTTTGAATTAGCCTAGAAGATAAAGAAAAAGATCCTCCTAAACAAGAGAAAAGAATGTGCAAAACTAGGGAGACAAAAATCAAAACTCCTCTTCCAACCTCCAAGCTTATGGTCCCCAACTTCCTCCCAAAAGAATTAAAAAGTTAAACTCAATCCAGAAACCACATATGTGAAAAAAATGACAAAAAATCTTCTCTATGTTTGTAGATATCTATTTTGTCCTTGTACTTATGTTTTAATTAAATCCAGTTTTTCTTTTAAAATAACACCCAAATGTTAGTAAGGAAGTATATATTTAAGTTTTGACAAATTTATCAAGTTGGAAAAAAGCATACAGTGTATTCTCCAAGAATGACGTATTCCAGAACTGAAAATTTGCCAAATTCTTTTAGTCACAGTAAATAAGGAAATCAAGATATTTACCAAAATAAATTCAAGGCATATTATGCAGTGTCTCTGAAAACATCTTAGTTTGCCTTTTCAGAAGCAATCTGAGTTGACAGTGTTTCAGTTACTTAAAACAGCAAGATGCTGGGAACATTTCTCGGTTAAAGTGCTAAATTAAAATGTGTCAAGATTTTTCCCAAATCCAGAAAATCACTTTAGGATTTGCACAGACAAATCCATATAATCCTCCTGACTTTTAATCTACCCAAATTGGTGGTAGAACAAGAAGTAGCTTTACTTCTTCATCTTCCAACAATAAAGTCTACTGAGCAGTAATTCTTAACCACTGCCACTGAGGGACGTCAGGCAGCAGGAAGGAATGAACACACACTCCTAGGCTCCAGAGTTACAGTCTGAACCCTCACCCCCACTCTTCCAAGGGCAGCATCTTTCTTTGAAGTCTTCTCTTTATCTAAAAAGTTCAAAAGGGTTTTGTATATTCTATATAAAAATGTAGTAAATATAACAAAATTAACACTTCTGGGAGTTATCCTACATTTATCCTATGACTTCTAGTACTCCCTAGCCATTTCTGCCTAATCCCATTTGTATCAGTTTGAAAAGCTGTGCTTTAGATTGTAAAAAGATTTGAAAGCCCTCATGATTAATATGAACCAGTGCTTCCTACAACAAAAGCATCACCTCTTTTTTTTTTTTATTGGGGGAAAACTACAAAGCATTTACAGTACAATGTTTACAGTCACAATTTGTAGTGAGCTGATTTCCCAAAATATATTACCACTCAAGTTGACTTATCTTGTTGCATTCAAAAACCTACTCTGTCAAAGTGGTCCAGAGAGTACATACATAGTGCTCCAACTGTATCTACGTACAACCAACACTCCATTTTAAGTGTACAATTAAATGATTTTCAGTGAATTTACAGAGGTGTACAGTTAATCACATGATTAACTGTGAAGGGACACTTTTCAATGCAAGATGTCTGGCCTCTGCAGAGTCCCCTTCCCTACTATCCCCACCAGTGGTGATAATCAAAAGTATCTCCAGAGTTGCCAAATGTCCCCTAAGGGGAAAAATCCCCCATAATTGAGAATCAGTGTTCTACAGAGATCAGAAAAGGGAAATGCTTCTGTGAGCTGTGTATTCAGTAAGGTGTCAACAGAGCAGGCAGGGGTGAGGGGGCTGTTTCTCTGGCTTTTCACAGCTACTTCTCCCCCTTCATCTTTCTTCCCCCTTTGTCTCTATTTATTTCTTCTTTTTCTTCTCCTTTTATTTTCTTAGCCTCTCTGCCCCTCCTTTTCTCCCATTTCCCTTCCTTTCCCCACCTCCCTGCCAGTGCCTTGCTTAAGAGGTTGCTGTAGGGCAGCAACAGGAGGAAAGATCAGATTTCCCCTGGAAGGTGAAAGACAGGTGGGGAGAGCTGGGAAGGAAGGGGACACAATAGGCTCCCTCCTTCCCTGTCACCTTGTGAAAATGGCTCTTACCCAGTCTTTTCTTTTTCAAGAGTTTATTAAATTCAATCAGTGAGGGGGAAAAAAGAAGGAGAAATTAAAAAAAAAAAAAGGAAGCATGAAGTCTTGAGAAAAATTACTTTTTTTAAGGTTAAGTAGCATGACAATGGCAACCGATAGAGCAAATTAAATTCTAACTGCACCAGTGATTTGATAGATATCATTGTGCTAAGTGTTACTAAGAAAAGGCCTTCTTGGGGATATGAAGCTCAAATTCAGAATGAACACTTATCAGTTGTGGCATCTGATTCATTTAGGTGAAATTCATTAATATAAAGAGGAAAAGGGTCAGATGGAAAATTGAAATTCGTAAAACAGATCTAGAGCATTTTTATAGAAAACAGACATGTAACATCTTCAAGAAAGCATGTATTTATTTAATTTAGGGCCAAAAAGGAAGGTAAATATTTCACCTTTGTATCAGTGAGCGATCACAGTTGTGTCTAGAAATGGTCCGTGTCTTGTGACATTTGAAAGACATGCATAAAATCAGCTTTGTCTCTTTGTGAATCCAATACAAAGCTTGCCAGTGGCTCACCCATCCCAGGAAAACATTTTCAGTCACTTGGACATGGCCCTGTTGTCATAGGTAACAAGATAAAGCTAGTAATGGCTGCAATTATTTTGTGCCAGTCCTGCACGTCAAGAATTTTTGAACACCAAAGGCAACGACCAACTGGGACTTTCCAGTAACTATCTAGTTATCCTTAAAAAAAAAAATTAGTAAAATGGATGCTATAAAATGTTCTCCATGAAATATTTATCACCCATTTAGTAGGTCACATCTCCTTGGGCATTCATGCAGGGCTGGCTAAAAGAGTTTCAAAATCTTATTTTGCCTAATGTAGGCAAGTCTACCTCATTAGTAATCAGTTTCCAGCCAGGTCGGCCCTAATAAGTCATTAACACATACCTTGTAATGTCAAATCCAGTAATTGGGCACCACGTATCCAATAAGCCACCCGATGCTATTATTAACAAAGGCCTCAAAGTTTCACCAGGATCCATACTGTGCAAGCGAGGCACCAAATGGGGTAATTTTTCATTGCCTTTCAACTTGCCCCATGATAGATCTACACAAAGCAGCCAGTGCTTGAACCCAAAGGCAGAGTCTTGCCGGACGGCACATCAATAGCATCGATTCTTGAAGCTTCCCCTACAGGTATTGTTTGCACAGCCTTCTCCCTGTGGGCTGTTAAGCTAGGACTGACTTTAAGAGGTCCATTTTTCAGAAGTTCCTAATGCCTCCGCTTTCAAGGTATAAGATTTCCAGGTCAGCAATGTTGTTATTCACTTGACCATAATGAAAGAGATTACATCCTGTATCAGTTAAGTAATTTTTAAAAGGAGGAACCATGTACGTACCCAGTGAAAAGGGAAGGGAAGATTGAAGAGGAAATTTTAGCAGCCAAAAATCATCAAGAAGAGGGCCGAGGAGTAAAGACGGTAAATAACTCCCTCTCCTCAATTTATTGAGCTGCCAATTACCCTAATCCAGAGAATCTGCAACATTTTATTCACTCATGCATTCACACAATGAAGACGGATGCTCTATGCGTCTACTCATTGTCATTCAACAAATATTTATTGACCAGACAAACATCAGGCCCGGTGCCACACCCTTGAATGGAAGAAGACTTCTTTGATAAATGGCCCAATATCGATATCTTTTAGGAAAGGTGAGAGCTTCCAGAAGATGCTGTCCCTCTACCTGCCCTCCACCTGCAACTCCTGGGCATCCTCCAAGTCTCAGCATAAAAGCCTCTTCCACAGAAAAGCCTCCCTTGACTGCTTCTGTCCAGTTGTAGGTACCACAGCATTCTGTGATTCTTCTTTACACATTTGCTATTATTATTTAAGAAATTACTTTCAAACTTTCCTTAATGTCTGTATTCATTACTAAACTGTACATGTCTGTCATGCTCACTATTCCTTGTGCCTAGCACAATGCCTGGCACATAGCAGGTGAATAACTGTTGCTGCTTGATTGACTATTGGTGCCACAGACTGTAAGATTCAACCACCAATGGGATGGCTTGGCAGCAGCAAAGTCTCCTGAATCAAGGCCTTTGACTAATAGTTTCGGCTTTACTACCCATAAAATGCCTTCTTCAAATGTCCTCTCTTTCTCTTCTCTCCCCCGCAAAACATGTTTCCTGCAGGTAAAATGAGGTGGTTAATATAACACTCACGCAGGCACACAGGGACCGTGGAAAGGGTTTTGGACATGATGTGTTTATTGTCTTCTTTGTTCACTGCTGTTCCCCAGAGTCTAAAATTGAGCCTGAGGAAGAGGCGGTGCTCAATTACTATGCTTTGAATAAATGAATGAGTATACTGATTAAATAATTAATTGTGGAAAAGTTATGTTCCTTTATGCTCACCGATGACATTTTATGACTCCGGAAAAAAAGGAGTCAAGTACAGACTAAGGACTCTGAACACGGGGCAGCACATCAGGTTCCCTTCCGTGTTCTCCCATTAATCATTCTCATTGCTGACCACACTGGGGTCTGGGGCTCCATGAAGAGCCTACATTATAAATAATAAGAACATTATCAGTTAACATTTAGGAATTGCTTATCATGCAGGCAGAGCAATGTGCCTTATTTGCATCATCTTATTTTTATAATCAAAATCACACATGGAGGTGTTGTTATGATCACTATTTCTAAAATGAAGACCCAGAGAGGCTCAGAAAATTTAAAAGATATGCCCTAAGTCACACAGTTGGCAAGAAGAAGATGTATGATTCAACCCAGGTGTGTCTGACCTCAGAGCCCTCTCTCTTAACCCCTGGGCTATGTGCTTCCTTCTAAAACTACAGTGTTATGAACTCAGGGATACCTTATGTGGCTGCACAGCCTGTACACTGCACAAGTCTACACATAGATGATGATGGGAATGGTGCCCTCTGGATTTGGGCAATGCAGCAGCGCCACTCAGACTTGAGGCGATAAGCCCGCATGACACCAAACTATTGGCTTCATCCTTGGCAGAACTTCAAAACTCACCTCCCAAAGGAAGCTTTGAAAAGATTGTTGCTGCCATTGTCTCATCAAGCTATTCCAGTGATTACTCAGCGTGACAATACAGTGATTCTAAGGCCCCTGGTACAATTCTGCTTTTTTGTCCAAATCACCCTGGCACAAGAGCCTCACGCCCCACCCCACCCACTGCCCCAAGCTATGCCCATCAATAACACATTTACAATAGATTTCATTCATCTCCAATGGTCCTCTGGTTAATTTACACAGTGCCAAACTGACCTTTCCAAATGTGTCCCACAGCATGGTGAGAATGAGGGAAATTTACTGCCAGGAACCAAAAATATGCTACCTTATGAAATATGGGTTTTTTCATGGCTTGATTTGAACTTCATATCAGAAACTGCAGAGTGGTTCAATGATTATTCACCATTTGAGGAAGGAAAAAGGCAGTTCAGAGGCCTTCAGGGGCCATATTTCATAGCCCTATCAGACATTCATACAGGTGATTAAAAGCCCTGCAAGCAGTGGCACCTGCAGGGCCTGCTGGTCACATTCTAGAGAAAGAGATGGATTTCACTGAAAGGGAAGAAACTTAAGAACCCACAGGCACTGGAAAGGTTAGTACAAATTTCTCTGGTGAATTCACTTGAGAAGAAAAAATTATCAAGCTTTCCCTTCCTCTTCCAATCTTTTGTTCTTCCATGAAAATCCACCAGGGCCCCTTTAACCCACACTTTTCTGAGCACAGACATGACTCTGATGATATTGGGATTGATCCACTCTACCATGAGGTGTCTAGCCTGTGAGAACATGCAGAAGCAAGCCTAATTTCTGGGACAACCAAGGCATCAGTTCACGCATTGGCAGGAAGCAGCACATGGGACTGGGGAAATCCTCAAGGGACAGCACGGGATCCTGGGACCAGCGGTGAGCACCCCTGGCCTGAATGTGTGAGGGGAAGGAGCAGTATTGCCGGTACATAGAAAGGGCAGCAGTGTGGAGAGGGGACCCTGTCAAAAGCTGTGACTTCAGAGGAGGGCTCTACAGCTAAGGAGGAAGCTAGGAAAGTAAGTACTGTGGTCTCACTCTCCTCTTTTTATATCATCTTTCATCTTGTCTCCCATTGGTCAAAACCAACCAAAGGCATTTCAGCGAAGGATCCCACTGATGTGGACCATAAAGATCAGCCTCCAGATTCATAAAGTCACCCTCCAGGGCTAAAAGGTAGATATCGAGTGTTGCAAGGGGTAACTTAAAAATGTCTAGCATACCAAGAGAACTTTAAAAAACCACCTTTATCCTTGACCCTCAAGCCTGCCTCTAATCTAGTGAAGAACATTTATCTATGTACACCAGCCTGACTGGTATATGGCAGCAGTGCTACAGCTAAATTTCAGTTAGGCAGCCCATTGCCAGTTGGATGTGACTTTCTTGTTTGAGTTTACAAAATGCTGCTCTCATAGTAAAATCTAAAAATGCTCTAATTACTTTGAACATATCCTTTCTTCTCTCCTATACCATTAACTCCTTTGAGGCAGAAAAACATGGTTTGTTAATAACCAATATAAACTGGGTACTTACTTTCATCAGGTATTCTATACATTTGTTATCTCAATTTAGTCATTATACCAAACATATAGATGAGGAAATCAATGCTCAAAGAAGCTAAGTTTTATAGTGACACACAGCTAGTGTGGTGCAGATTAGAAATTCAGATTCAGGTCTTTCTGACCCTGAAGTTCAGGTTCTTAACCACCATGTTAGTCTGTTTCTTATTCATCTTTGAAATCTCTACAATGCTTAGTAAGGTACCCAAGGCATAGCAGGCCTCCATATGTTTGTTTTTTGGATGGATGGATGAATGGGTGGAGGGATGGGTGGAGATAGCTTAATGAAACAAAACCATAATTCTCTTTTTTTGGGGGGGAAGGGGAGGTCATGTGATTTTTTAAAATATTTTTTATTTCAGCATATTATGGGGGTGCAAATGTTTAGGTTACATACATTGCCTGTGCCCCACCCAAGTCAGAGCTTCAAGCGTTCCATCCCCCAGACAGTGCACACCACAAAACCATAATTCTCAATCTCTGGTGCTATCTCCTAGGCCAGATTCTCCTGACCCACTTCATTAATTCATTTCATAATCAATTGTTGGGCCAGCGTTTTCTTAATTATCTCAAAAGGCAGGAAAGAAATACGAAATACAGCCCAGGTCTCACATAGTATATAATATTTCTGAACACACCTGTCCCCACATATACAGGTAAAAGGACATAATTGAGTTTATAATCAAGGAACTACACGTAGTGTGTAGAGAATGACCAGAATTCAGCTATTTCCCAAATGCTTATCCTGTGATAAGCTTAGACAATTCTCAAGGACACCGTGAGTGCTATGTAGGCAGAGAAGTGGCAGCAAAGAAAGGGTGTTAGATAACAAGGGCAGACAGAATGGAGAACAAAGTCAGGAAAGGAGCCATTTTAAGGCAGGAGCTTTGATTAGCATGAGAAAAGCATGGAGGAGGAGGGCACTAGTCCCCTGCCTCTCACAAACCAGCATTTCAGTAAGTAATTACTTATTTCAACACCTGTCTTCATGAAAATATTCACATAAGCTGAAGAGTATCTTATTCACACTGGAAGGACTAGCCTTTTTTGAGAAATATTATGGTTTAAAAAATTATAAAATGAAGGCTCCCTTTTAAAAGAACAGAATTACTATTAATGTCCCATCTCCCTTCAAGCAATGACTCAATTGGCCTACTCACAAGTAAAGAAAAAGGACAAAGGAAATTTCTGACCAAAATTTCAGCAAGGTTCCTGGCCCTCCTGAGTTCAGGGACTTGGTTGGTCTATGGCTCATAATTATAGCTCTGATCTAACAGGATTCCCTAAATCTCCTCAGGGTCCAAGAATGACTCTCACCAGGAAAGGGCATAGAATGAGAAATTCTACAACCTATCAGGAAAAAAGATATGAAGAATCCTAAAAAGGCACCTAAAGTCTTCCACTTCTGGGAATATATAGTAGTACCCTTCCCTACTACTCCCACTGAGTACAACTAAAATCTCTGTTCATTACACATAAAACAAATATAAGAAGTCTTTAAAAAGTGGACAGAAGAAGGTGGACCATCCAGCGATCTGAGGACCCAAGAAATGACAGAGGAGTAAGCTCCCCGTTTCTTTTTTCCTTGTAATTCTTAAACTTGGAGGTGAACAAGTCAGCAACCCAGAAACGCCAATGGTCACAGACAAAAATTCCCCAGCAGAAGTCTGCTCTGTCTAGTCAGGAAATGGGCAGCCTAGCAAGTCAGAAACTTTTACTTAACAATACTCCAGCCAAATACCACAAAACAACAATAAGCAAACAAAAAAACTGGGGCATCTAGACGTCCCCTCTGGACAGGCCCCAGTGAGAGGCCCCACTGAGACCCCCCCAGCACACCCCCTCCCAACACAGTGGTGTGTCAGGCAGGAGACCTGCAGTATCAGGAGGCCATGTGAGAAGCCTGGACCTCCTCTTCCTACCTGAGCAGTAATAAGACTTCCCAACCGCTAGGGTGGTGTCAGAGGAGTCCTAGTGAAAATCTAGCCTTTCACCACCTCCCAGTAGGACTGAGGCCACCCCTGCCGTGGTGGTGTCATAAGAGCCCATGTGCTGAGCAGTGGTCTACAGCCCTGCCCTTCCCAGCCAGAGCGGTATCAATGCAGGCCCAACGTGGAGCCAGAACTCCCATTCCCGACCAGCAGGTATGTGTGGAAGCCCCCTTCCCTCTGGGGTCAACATAGGGCAAATGGGGACCCTAAACTGCTCTATTCACCTGGCAATAAAAGTGGCACCCCCACCCTTCCCCTGCCACTGCAGTGGTATCAGAGGAAGCCACTCCGTTTCCTAGGACTTCCATAACAAATTACTGTCAATTTGTTAAATCAACACAAATTTGATTAAATCAACAGAAATTTATTTTCTCACACTTCTGGAAGAACTATGCTGGCTGGGCCAAGCTCACTCTGAAGGCTCTGGGGAAATTCCTGCCTTGCAGGAATTTCAGTTTCTGGTGCCTCCAGGTGTTCTTGGGCTTATGACAGCATAACTCTAGTCTTACACAACAAAACTCCAGGTGGCTTTCTCCTGGGTGTCCCTTTGTATCCTCTCCTCTCTGTATAAGGACACCAGTCCAGGATGACTTCATGTCAAGACGCTAATTATACCTTCAAAGACCCTATTTCCAAAGAAGGTCATATTCTGAGGTTCCAAGTAGACGTGAATTGGGGGTACAATATTCAAGCCACTACACTAGCTCAATAAGGAGGTCTAAATAAGATCCATAGTTGTGCAGTGTAATAGCTCAAAGTGTCCAGGTTTCAATCAAAAATCACTCACTGTACAAGAAACCAGGAAAATTGTCCTGAAAAAAGGCACTCGATAGAAGCTAACACTGAGAAGACAAATATCAGAAGTATCTGATGAAGATTTTAAGCAGCCATCATAGAAATGCTTCAGTCAGCAATCAATTATGAACACACTTGAGGTAAATGAAATTAAAAAGGCTCGGCAAACAAGTAGAAGATTCAAAGAAGGACCAAATAGAAATTTTAGAACTGAAAAATACAATTACTGAAATGAAAAATAATTCATGGATGGGCTAAACAGAAGAATGAAGGGGACAGCAGAAAGAATCAGTTAAATTGATGATAAAACAATAGAAATTATCCAATCTGAATGATGGGAAAAAATAGACTGACAAAAGGAACAAATCAATCCTCAAAGACCTGTGAGACAAAAATAAAGATTTAACAATCATATCATTGGAGTCACAGAATTAGAGGAGAAAGAGCACATTACTGAAAAAGTACTAAAAGAAATAATGAGTGAAAACATCTCCTATTTGGCAACAGAAAACCACCTGTAGATTCAAGAAGCCGAGCAAACACCAAACGGGATTAACCCAAACAAATTTACAGCAAGACACATCAAACTCAACTTTTGAAAAATGAAAAAAAAGAACGTTCTTGAAAACAGAGAGAAACAACATCCAACCTACAGGGGGAAAAACTGAATGACAGTAGTCTCGCATCAAAAACCACAGAAGCTGAAAGAAGTGGCATAATAGTCTTCGAATGTTGCAAGACAGGAATTGTCAACCCAAAGAATCCTAAATCTCATGAAAATATCCTTCAAAAACAAAGGATCCTGTCTTTAAATTTCATGTTAAAAAATTAGCCGGGCGCGGTGGCTCACGCCTGTTATCCTATTACTCTGGGAGGCTGAGGCGGGCGGATCGCTCAAGGTCAGGAGTTCAAAACCAGCCTGAGCAAGAGTGAGACCCCGTCTCTACTACAAATAGAAAGAAAGAAATTAATTGGCCAACTAAAGATATATATAGAAAAAATGAGCCGGGCATGGTGGGGCATGCCTGTAGTCCCAGCCACTTGGGAGGCTGAGGCAGAAGGATTGCTTGAGCCCAGGAGTTTGAGGTTG
>CAUYMX010074590.1:0-12555 GCA_963573855.1 Lepilemur septentrionalis
AGGAGTTTGAGGTTGCTGTGAGCTAGACTGACGCCATGGCACTCTAGCCGGGGCAACAGAGTGAGACTCTGTCTCAAAAAAAAATAAAAATTAAAAAAATAGAAATAAAAAAAATAGCATTAATAAGTCAGTCAAGAAAATATGAAAAAAATAGGCAAATTAATTAATTTTAAATACTTACATCTTCTCTAGGTAGTTTATTTTCATTGTCTCCTTCAATTCTCACCCGAACCACACCAGATTTATCCACGATTTCTTGAATAACTTTGCCATTTTTCCCAATTACTTTTCCTTTAGTAAGAGAAAAAAATAATGGTATGTTAAAAAACCAATTCTGCTATCTTTTCAACACCAGTCCAAATAATTTGTAAGTTGCTATCAAATTATAACCACCAAGCAAAGCTCCATCTTTTTACTTTCAATTAATGTGCCCTAAGGACTACCAAGAATTTTATGCTTGGTCTGAAACTTCCTTCTCTTCAGTATGCCTAAGGATACTGACTGAGATTGACAAGAAATTGTCAAATTTCTTACAAGAAATTTTCAAAGTCTAAACATTTTTATGT
Organism: Lepilemur septentrionalis; assembly: GCA_963573855.1. NCBI lineage: Eukaryota > Metazoa > Chordata > Mammalia > Primates > Lepilemuridae > Lepilemur > Lepilemur septentrionalis. The sequence goes on from CAUYMX010074590.1 coordinate 567, forward strand.
AACTGTACTATTTTAATAAACATCCAATCTATTTCAAAACCTTGGATATGTACAAATGCAAAGAGAAAACTGTTTTAATTTGGCATTAATCATTATTAATTTATGTTTATCACATATATTCAGACAACAAATTCAATATTGCTTTTATTTTCAAGTTTCTATTTGTCCAAGAGATACCTGTGACTTGAAGATAACTTTAGAATATTTCTCTTCAGTAAAATAGTATGTTTATTACATTTTACACCAAGAAGTTTTTTTTTTTTTTTTTTTTTTAAGTATTTCACAGCTATATACAATTCCATAAAGCATGTGTATGATATGTTGTCTTGCTAGGTATGAAACACTGTAAAATGACATGCAATTCAAATTATTTATCTTCTCCACACTTAAGTCTGTCAAACAGCAGTCACAAGTACACAGTAATTAAAGGAGAAACTGAAGGGTGTGGGGGAAGGAATGAAAACTCTCTTCCCCTGAGGAACTTACTCTCTAGTTTTAAAGATTAACATATACTCACATAAAATAACAAAGCAATACTGGATAATGTCACCTACTAACAGAAGTAAATATACAGGTAACCTTCATTGTATGGAACAGATGTATCCCATATAAAGTTGATAGCAACACCGTATTTGTCCATATACCTAATTTTTTTTACAAACTCATTCTCATAAAAAAGCTTGAATTTTTAGTATAAAGGGGTTAAAATGGAAGTTTGTATTATTGCATACCTGAAAGAACAGTTTCCATTAAAGAATGAATTAAGGAACAATGACAACAGTAACCTGGTCAACACAGCATAAACACTATAATGGGATTTTCTTACTCTTGTATTACTATTCTCAAATCATGTTCCCCATTAATAACCCTAAATTTAAAAGTAGCAGCCATTGGACGGGGGAAAAAAAAATACAGGACAGGGAATTCACATGACGTATGTCTTCTCTGAGCAGCCTAGCAGCAGCACATAAAAGCAACCTTCATTGTTAACACAGTGAAGCTCAAGCAGCAACTCCATCCTTGACCCTGCTAAAAATAAGCAAATTTCTTTTCGACAAACAAAAATCAGGCTGATATTTCATAATCCCTCCCCCCGAATTTTTGCCACTTCCTTCTTGTGAACTATACCAGGTGTGAGTGATCATCCGACACTCTTCTGGGGTCCTTGGCAGGGACCTACCTTCAAGTTTTATTTAGTCCCACCAGAGACCGCCAATATTTTAATTGATCATTTCCATAGTTTAAATTCCAGAGCATATTGACAAATTGAAGCAGACCTGTAGTATAAATTGAGCATTGAGTATAAATGCTAAAGGGACAGAGAAGTGATTAAGGAAGGCCTAACAAGAGGTGAAAGGTTTTGATGCATATTCAAATCATGTTCATGTATTTTTCCCCTTGATTTGGGAGGGGTGGGAATGGTTGAGTCCTAGAACTCTTAGAACCCAAATGTATACAGAAATCCTCTCTGGAACTTACCCACCATGTGGTCCTCATTCCCTTTTATTCCTCATTCCTCTGTTTCTCTTTCACCTGGACTAAGAATGCACTACTTTTCAAAAGACTCCATCACCCATAAAATATTTTAAGGGGAAATATAGTATTATTATACATAACCAACAGAAATTTTTACACTACTCTTGAGTGCTTCACCAACATGTAATAATAATAGTTGCTGCTGTGTATTTCTTAAAAAGCACACAAACAACCCATATCACCAAAGCCAACCAAGACAGAATAGAGGAAAACAGAGACATAACAGATACCCACATCACTGCACTGATACATAAATAAAGAGAAGAATCAGGGAACTATAAATATATCCAATTTCCTTATTTTTTAAGTATCAGGAATTCTTATTCACAATTAAACTACCACATCTCTGAAGACCAAAGCTATCTTCTATAGGATGATTGGTTTGGAAAGAAACCAGATTCCCTTTCAACAAACTCATCACCAAAATCATTTTTACAAGTGAGGAAACCTTAGTAAAGTTATATTCTGTAGAGCAGCTACCACAAGGTATTGATAAATGTTAATAATTGAGTATGATTTAAACAAAAAAGGGCATCATTTTCAAAAGCAGCTTTCTTGTCAAAGGAGATTTCATTTGACAATGATAAACACTGATAACATTTAGTAATTAAAAATGTTTATTAAAACTATACAAAATTCTTCAAGCTTATGTTTAATTTTAACATCTTAACTCATCTCTCCAGCAGTTCAATCTACAATGAATAATGATATACCAAGAACTGATAAAGCTTACATAAATGGCAGAACGTCAAATCTATCCATCCGAATGTTTCGGCAGAATTGAAAAGCATTTTACATAAATACTAATAGTTGAATCCCAAGAAACACATTCTTGTGTTGTAAACTATTTTCCCTGAGTACACTACTTGTTACTGCCCAAAAAAAACCCCCTTCTTTTTAGAACGGAAGTTTTTTTTAATTTTCCAATTAGTGTTTGCTTTACAGGATTCGAAAAATGGAACACCAATAGTTAAGAAATCATTTTTAAAAGGCAGAACAGGCCACATTATATAAATGAAGCCAAAAGAGCTGAAACTATTTCCTTATGGTCAAAAAAATTAAGGACACAGAATAGGGAACAAAACTCATCCTCCTCCTAGTAAACTCCCCTATATTATGTTGATGTTTTTTATATTAAATTTTTAGGTTAGTCACTGAGTACTTTACATATAAGGGAAGCCTTCCGAATTGCCTCAACTAGCACTTAAAAAGACAAACACCACAGATGCAGGACACATTAATAACAAAGCTATTAATTAACTCACCTTAAGCTATAATTACTCATTTAACCATAGCTTCAAACTCAAATTTCTGTCACTTAACTTATAGCCTATGGGTGTAACAGTTTCATTAATGGTTGGTATCAATCAATCCCCTCTTATCATCACCATCCTTCTCTTCTGTCCACAACTTCTTACCTTATTCTATTCCTTTGCAACAACCAATTATTATTTATTCAGGGCCTACTGTGTAGAAGTTTATTACCCTATTGTTAGTCCACTGTTACCTTTTCTTCTTCACTAAACAAAAGAAGACAATTATCACAAACACCTTCTCAAAAAGTACTATTATAATTTTGATGGATATGTGAATGATAAAAGAATGTTATGGGAAAGAGAATACTAGGAAAGCTCCCAAAGAATGAGAAGGTTTAAAAAAAAAATTGTACTGACAAACTGCTATAAAAATCATGGGTCTTATTAGTGAGGGTCACCCTGTACAGAAGAAAACATCTTTACTTTTTAACATAGGACAATAACAAGGTACAAGTCACATAAATGTTATTACCCCAAAATGAAAATAAATATTGATATCTAAATGTTCCACACAAGTAGAATAAGGTATTAGACTATAAGACTAATTTCAATTAAGTCATTATATGTAACTAAACAACATTTAACTTATTTAACATTTAGTAGAAATACCTACCAACAAGATTCCTAGGAACCTGAATAAAATCCTCCACAAATTCCAAGAAACCTCTAGCCTTTTTTACAGCATCAGCACTCTGTAGATGGAAGGAAAAATAAACATAAAATCCTATTTCAATGCTGAAGCAACCCACAATCCAAAACAAAAATATGAGAAAAAGAGAAAATTCTGAATGATTATATTCTACTAAAACATGATGCTTAGCCCACTGGGGAGAGATTTTTCAGGTTGAGTAATTCATGAAGTATACTTAAAAAAAAAAAAAAAACAATTGTAAGTCATCATTAAAAGTGTCAAAAACAAAAACAAAAAACCTGTCAGTACTAGTAAAAACAAAAAATGTTAGGTATCTGTAAGACCCTTTTGCTGAATAGTCCAACTATAACCCAATCCTGAATATACTGGTCCATACTCTAATGTTGTACTTCTCATAATAAATGTTAAAATCACAAATAAATTGTCTAAATTGTTTATTTATTCTCAACATCAGAAATTATTTTAAAAGCTGTTTTTGTAGAGACGCAATTTTTTTTTAAGTACCTACTGATAATTAAAATTCATAATTTCTAATGGGTACAATTTTAAAGAACTAGAATAGGGTTCTCCAAAGAGATTTTATAGTTTCATAACTGTCACTATCCACTTTTATTTGTTCTTTAATAAATGAGTGCTCACTATATACCATATACACCAAAAAGTTTTAAAAATGTATTCAACCCTCATAAACTATGTAAGCATTATTCTTACTTTACAATGAGGACACTTACGTAAGGAAGTAACTTGCTCCAAAGCCCAAAGTGGTAGATACAGGATTCCAACCCAGGCAGTGTATCTCCAAAGCCTGTACTCTTAATTATCAGATGTCATATTGCCCACTTTTAAAGGTTTCAGAAATAAAAATGAAGCCTCTAATCAGATTTACTAAACAATCTTTCCTAAGAGATATATATGAAAAGTTGACTTGAATTTACCACTCAAAAAAACAAAAAAAAAATCCATGAAGGATGGTCTTAATAAAATCTGAATTTATATTTTTTAATGTGTGTATATGTAAATTTTTCATACATATATATCTACCTTTATTTATTTAAACAGATGGAGTCTTACTACATCGTCCAGGCTGGATTCAAACTCCTAGGCTCAGGTGATCCTCCTGCCTCACCCTCCCAAGTAGCTCAGACTACAGGCATGCACCACCATGCTCAGGTGAATTTTAATTTTCTATCCCTACAAATGTCACAATTAACCAGTGACAAAGTATTATCCAAATTCAAGTTCTATAAAAGCTATTCTATCACATGCTATTTACTACTGTCAAGTGCCTGTCACACAGTATGCACTCAAAAAACACTTGGATAAATTATCTACAATGGGTGTAAAACTGAATTAAACTCAGAAGCAATTAGTTAAGGAACTTCTAAAAATACTACAAATTACTCAGAAAATCTTTTATTCCCCCAGTACAAAATCAACTGCAATCACTTGCCCAAGTATGATCACTAGGCTGAATGATTTTAAATGAATGAATTCTACCTCAAGTATTTTACTGGGAAATTAAGATTCCAGATAAAATATGATCAAACAATAGATGGTTAATATGTTATTATCAAGTTAGCTGAGCCAGAAGACATAACAGCTTACCTCTCCATAAATTCTAAATGTTCCAGTATCTTCATCTAGCTCAATAGCGGTAACTCCAGGAACCTTCCTAGCTTGCTGTATATTACTACCATGTGTTCCTATTGCCAGACCCATTAAATCTTCTCTCACAACAAATTCCTCATGAAAAGCTGCTGCAAGTTGTTTTGTACACTAGTGAGAGAAGAAAATTAGAATTCATCAAAAAAATCAAAAACAAAATGGTTTTTATACATGTGCATTCACAGTATTATTCACAATAGTCAAGATGTGTAAGCAACCCAAATGTCCATCAACTGAACGGATAAACAAAATGTGATAATATATACACAATGCAATTATTGTTCAGCCTTAAAAAGGAAATTCTGACATATGCTACAACGTGGATGAAACTTCAGAACATTATTACGCTAAGTGAAATAAGCCAGTCAAAAAATGACTAATGCTGTTATGATTTCACTTATCTGAGGTATCTAGAGTAGTCAAATTTATAGAAAACAAAAAGTAAAATGGTGGTTGCCAGGGGCTAGGAGTAGACGGAAATGAGGAAGTTGTTGTTTAAAGGGTACATAGATTTTTAGTTTTGCAAGATGAAAAGTTCTGGAGATTGAACAGTAATGTAAATATACTTACCATTACTAAACTGTGCACTTAAAACTGGTTAAGATGGCAAATTTTGTGTTACGCATACTTTAAAACCACAATTTTTTTAAATAAAAAAAACTAAGTTAAAGAAGGCCAAAAGTCAATCTCTTAAAAAATAAACTGATGTGATATCAAAGGAAAAAAAACCAGTTTGATCAGTCTATTTAATCAGGATCACAGAACACAGTAATTCTACAACAATTTTCCAAAATTACAGACACAGGCAATTCTCCAATTCAGATGATTCTGGTTTCAAAATTAATTCACATATCCCTTATTTCAAACTTTCAAACTAATGAGGATACTTACAAATTCGTCCTAAGGATACCTCAATTTCTCTAAGTCAAGACAGTGTGTGAATGCACGTGTGTTCAGTTGGGGAATGTAGGGGCGAAGGAAAGAGTGTATCCTAACTGCCCAGCAGGGAAGAACAGAAGAAAATAGAGTACCTTTGGATAAGACAGACAAGTAACGAGAGGATTAATATTTTGAAACTACATGTTACACGATGCCTCACTCCTAGTCCTCCTCTTATTCAAGAGTTGTCATAGTGAACTAGTTATTGATGGAAGTGTATCATGACTGACAGGTGAAAGGGTAGTAAAAAAAGGTTAAACAGAGCAAAGAACTATCAATACAGTTCTATTGGGTATCCCTAGTTAATTTCCAAGCTATTTGGCACCTGTCATGTAAATCCTAAAAAAAAAAGTCAACAGGCATTTAGCAGAGGAAAGGCTATGTTGATAAAAGTAAAATGGAAAAGCAATTCTTCTAAGGACATGACCACACCAGATATTAGCCACAAAGGAAGCTCTAGGTTGCCTTACATAACAGTCAAGTAGTTTGAACCAGGGAATGTGAAGAATATACTTATGAAACTAAATGGGATGCACATAAAACCTTTTGTAAGTAAACCCACTTACCTCTAAATGCTTAGTGGCCTCTTCATTTCTGGACATAAGCATCAACTTCGTACGAATGCTTCGCAAATGCATGTCACTTAAAATATTTACTCTCTTCACAGTTGCTTCACTGGCAGACTATAAACAAGTTAATCATTCAAAAGTTGAATGTCTATACAAACCTTTCCTTGATTCTCACCTACCACACTTCTCCTTTCACCCAATACTCCCCTACTCCCTGAGTAATCCTACTTCCCTTTCTGAATTCCAGTATTATTTAGATCTGCTACTCAGAATACATTTGGTCAGAAGGAAATCTAGGATCCCACACATTAAGAATTTTATGATGTTAAGAATGTCAAGAATTTTATTCTTCTTACTCCAGAAGAGATCAAAAGTAATTAGTGTTTTACAGCTACAAAAAAAATTTCTCCCAAACTACATTAATAAATTCACTATACATCAAGTTTACCTAAGCTATTATCTTTTGAAATAACTAATTACAAAATGTGTACAATACCCATTAATTAGCTACCTTAAAAAAAATTAGCTAACTTAAAATATGGTGTTATCTTACCAATATCATTAGCTGTGTAGTTTCTGGATGGTAAAAAATTCTGCATGCTCCTACTGCTTTCTTAAAATCTTTATGAGCATTTTCATTAGCACACCTAGAGAGAAATTAATTTAAGTGTAAAACTCCAACAACAGATTAAAAGTTGTAATGTGAAGTTAGTATTTCATTTCATTAAAAATGCTGTTCATTAGAAGATTTTCTATCAGAAAATTGTGATTGAGTGTTTGAGGGGAAAATGGTTGTTTGGTAGCACTGAAAAATCCTCTTAATTCACAAAGCAATTCAATAAATTCAGTAAATAAAATCACTCAGGGCCGGGCACAGTGGCTCAGGCCTATAATCCTAGCACTCTGGAAGGCATAGATGGGTGGATTACTTGAAGTCACGAGTTCGAGACGAGCCTGAGCAAGAGTCAGACCCCCATCTCTACTAAAAATAGAAAAAATTAGTTTGGGGGGGAGGTGATGGAAAGCGCCTGTAGTCTCAGCTACCCAGGAGGCTAAGGCAGGAGGTGAGCCCAGGAGTGTGAGGTTGATGTGAGCTAGGATGATGCCATGGCACTCTAGCCAAGACAACAGAGCCAGACTCTGTCTCAAAAAAAAAAAAAAAAAAAAAGGAACAAAATAAATAAAATTACTCACGCCTCTCTCAAATCCTCTGGAACATCCACTGTGCACTTAAAGAAGGTATTTTTTTTGACAGTTTTATTTTGATTGACAGGCCGAAGTCGTTCAAATGTGACTATTTCATTGTAAGTAGCATCACAAGCAGCATATTCAATGACATAAAACTAAAAGACATCAAAATACTTTAAAAATTCCATCTGAACAAAACTAATAAACTTTAAATGAAGTTCTAATTACCTTGCTCAGCTTAACCAACAGACCCTCCCCCATGTGGCACAAATACTAAGCACAGCTTAGCTACATCAATCTGATTTGCCTAAACTAGGTTATAGGTTCTTACAAGCATGAAACTTGGTGGTCCTTACATGCTTGAGGTGTACCTCTGGAGAGCAGCTTTGGTGTTTGCCAATATAGAACACAAACAGAAATTAATGCTAATGAACTTTTGAAATGTTTGATCAACTATTTTCTGAGGTAGGCTTCTAGGGAAAAAAAAAAGTTGGGAAAACATTTACAAAAACAGAGTTGAGGTATTTTCAAGATTACTTACTTCTCCTTTCATCATCCGAACTTTAGCCAACCACCAGCCACATGGTTCTTGGTCATTTGCTCTTGAATATACCTGAAAAGAAGGAAAAAAGGAAAAAATGCCTTTAATCAACTTGTTACAAATGCTAAATCCCACTGAACTCAAGAATCAAAAGTTCCAAGTTACGTACTTGGAATTGTTATACTAAATGCAGTTCAATGAAAGTGGTACATACAATTAAATTTTACTACTTAAATATAAAACTAAATATTTTGAGGGCAATTTGGCTTCTTGGAAATCTAATTCCAAATTCATGAGGTCTACTAAACACAAATATTTTTTTAAAATGTTCTTTTACACAATGTAAAACATAGGTTCTTCAGTTTCTGTCAACATTCATCAAAATTAAGAATTGTTTTCAGAACATAATAAACCAAATTTTAAAATTCCTTCTTCAAGGATATGACATTCAGATCCTTTGCTAAAGGACCTAAATCAAATGTACTATAATTGTTTAGCTAAATAACAAAAAGTTATACATTTAGTCATCTAGCAGAGTTATATAAGTATCTTACAAAAACTACTATTCAGAAAAATTAAATCTTACAGTCTTTATATCTGAAAATATCAGTTTCATTAACATAAAAGATTACAAAAGTTTCCACTAGGGATTATGTCTTATGATTCAGCATCTTGTTTAATGTATTTTCAATACATGAAGGGGCAGGACTGGTGCTGAGAAGAAACACCCCCAAAAGAATCTTGATTATACGAACTAAGACTGCCCTTGCAGAGGTGGCCAGGGAAAACTATCAGTGAATATTAAGAGCCATCTAGGAGATAAACGCAAACAACTACAGACAGGCAAATAATTTTAGAAGCCTGAAGCTTCTATTAAGATGATTTGAGAGTAAACTTGGAAGTGGTGGGAATACTGGAACTGTAATGAATAAGCCAAAATTAATGATCAGCTTCACTGTACACCATAATTAGGAAAAAAGCTAGGAGGAAAAAAACAGGAAAGCCAATATACCAATCAAGGCCCAATGGACACAATTTTAGCTTTTTAGTTTCCTGTATAAGCAGATGTAACTATTCAAAAGTTTCAATATTTTATGATTTTTTTTTAGAGTAATGTACTAACATTTTTAATGCAGTCTGATCAGATCAATTCACATCACAAGGTCAACCTGGGCTTGCTCACGTGTGACACAACCATCAATATTTTATGACTTTAATTCTTAGTGGTTTTCCAAAGAACAAGAAATTTTACTGTTCTGTATAATAGAGTAAAACTCCCCCTATCTTGCAATTATTACATGTAGCCACTGTGCCCTTTTATAAATCTACAGTAGAATCTAGGGGGTCTTATTTTTCCTACATATCTTGAAACATTATACTATTTCATCATCATTTATCAATTATTCTGTTATACTTAAAGAAAATTAAGAAAACAGAGAAATGAAGGTATCATCTAGAAGGACACAACAGTGAAATAAATCATTACTGTTGCATCATCCTATGATTTCCTTATTGCATAGCCTGAAGTACTGCATCTCTTTCATGAAAGTATACAAAGACCAAAGACACCATTCTTGTAGTCTGCTTCTGACTACTAACAGTTGAGAATTCATAATTTATTATTTTCCACCCATAACTGCAAAGAGAAGAAAATTTACAGAGGAAAGTCTTTCATTACTATTAGAACAATCAGAAGATGGATGCAAAGAGACAGAAGCACACTAGATTCTACTGATGAATGTGAAAGTATCTTATAAAGCAAAATCTCAGACTATGAAGTCCTCAGATGGTGACATCCTAGATGTATGTTTTCAATGTATTTCTAAGGAGAAAAAGGAAAGAAGGTGTTCTCATCCAGGTTACTCATTCAACTGGGAATTCATCACCCAAAATCCTTCATCAAAAGCTTGGATCATCCTGTTTTTCTAAAATGATCCATGACAGTATTCTCTCATCATTTAAGATGTTTGTGCACCAATATTTCCTAAAAGGAAAAATGCCAAAGGTAGGCGTGTTATACAGAGGTGACTAGGAACAAACAAATGATAAAAAAAAAATTCAATGGATTAGTCAATCCAATTGGCTAAATATGACATAATTACAGTGCAAAGATGGCCACTTCCTCTTCAATAAAATAAGCCACCAAAAATTCCACAAGTATTCAAGTATTGCATTCTGATGATCCAAGTGTATGAATAACCAGAATAAGCTAGAATTTATTAGAGATGTATTTTAAATCTGATATATTTATAAGATAAGTATGTTCTAGGTTCGTACATGACAGCTGAGCAGTTAGTTACATTTAAAAAACTGTATCCACTGTAGGCTCATGTATCAAGAGGAGGAAAATAATAGACAGTTGGATTTGCTATGTTTAAACTAATTAAAATATCTAATGATACCAAATTCACTATTCATTCTTCTGTAAAACTATTTGTAAAACGACTTAAAAATAATTTTTTAAAAATTAAAATGGTCCATTGGACCCAAACAGTAAACAATCAATGATTGTTTTCTCCAGTATACTGAGGATTAAAAAAAGACTATCCTAAGAACCAGAAGAAAAGTGTCCATTCCAAGCACCATCTCAGAAAGGCAGTTCAGGTAAACAGATTACAGTATCTCTTGGTGATTTATAGTGAATGGGTACCTCAAGTTTGAACTGCTGAAAAGACAGGTCTTAAAACTACCTAAATCGCTTTATTCTAGTAGGTTATTAAGTATGGAATGTCTGCTTTCCTTAAGTTTGACGGCTGATCTCTCTCACAGTTCACCTTGACACTTCTTGTTTTATTTGTATCATGAAGGTACATCCTCAGTCTTTGAAATGGATGTTTTGGATTGTCATTATCTTTCCAATTTTTTTTTAAGAGCAATGTTTGTAAAACCACAGATAAGTCAAAAATGCGTGTTATTTTTAAATATGAGTTCCATCATGCAACCAATGCAGCACAGTTCAAAACATCAACAAAATGTATGGGAAGGACGTGGCTAATGAATGCACAGTACATCGATGGTTTGGGAAGTTTTGTTCTGGTGATTTTAATCTTATCTTGAAAATAAGCCATGCGGGCGACCTGAGCCCAACATGGATAATGATGAGCTGAAAGCAGCAGTGGAAGTGAATCCATCTCAACCTACACGTGAAGTAGCAGAAAGGTTTGACATTACCATTCCAACAATATTGGACCATTTGAAACAAACTGGCAAAGTAAAGAAGCTGGATAGATGGGTTCCACATGAATTAAATGAGAGTCAGAAGAGAAATCATCTCGAAGTTTGCCTTTCTTTGCTGTCACAACATAAAGGCGAACCATTTCCATACTGTATTGTTACATATGATAAAAACGGATTCTTTTTGACAATCACAAGTGTCTGGCACAATGACTGGATAAAGATGAAGTGCCAAAACACAGTCCAAAGCTGAATATTCATCAAAAAAAAAAAAAACCTGATGGCATCTGTTTGGTAATCCAGTGCTGGTATTATCCACTATAGCTTCATGATACCTGGTCAATCTATTACAAGAGATATCTACTGCAACGAATTGGATGAAATGATGAGGATGCATATGATTAAGCAG
>CAUYMX010074591.1:0-12804 GCA_963573855.1 Lepilemur septentrionalis
TGAGTTGTTTGTATTTTCCATATTTATTTATTTATGAATTATTTACAAATTTTAGATACAAATTCTTTGTTGGTTCTATCCATTATATATATTTTATCCCACCCCATGGGTTGGTATTTTTTGTCACAATAAAAAATTAAACGTAGCAGTTAAGTGCATCTGTAACAACCTTCCTGTTTTTGTTGTGTCTTTATTAAGTAATCCTTTACTACTGGATGCCATAAAGATATTTTCCCATATTTTCTTTAAAAAAATTTTAAAATTTGACTTTCCTATTTAGGTTTTAAATCACCTATCTATCATTTTTTATATGCAGCATTATGTGAGGTAAAGACATAATCTTATATTTTTATTAAATAGGTAGACAATTTTCTCACACATATTGCCTCCCTATGTTGCCCAGGCTAGTGTTGAACTCCTGGCCTGAGACAATCATCCCACCTTGGTCTCCCAAAACTCTGAGATTAGAGATTAGAGTAATCCGCTGTGCCCAGTCTAAAAAATTATTTTATTTGTTCCTCACAGTCTCATAAACAGAGGTCTAAAAGTCTGATATTAATGTTCTTGTTTTATGTATTAGAAAACTGAGATTTAAAATCCCATGTCTTTTGCTTGCACTATTCTATCTCATCCTACACAACACTTGAGCTGTCTCCTTATTTAATCTCTTGACAATATATGGCAGTGTTGACTATGCACTGTTTCCCAAAACTCTTTCCAAAAACACTGATGAACTTAATTACATACAAATGAGGATATTTTTTCAATGATGAGACTATTAATACGGTTAAGAGGCAGGTGACTGAATGAAGCCAACAGGGGATTAGTGTCTAGATTATGCAAGAACCTCTTAAAATCAATAAGAAAACGGTATCAATACCAAGTTGGGGGGGGGAATGAAGCAATGGTTATGAATAGACAATTTTTAGAAGAGAAAATTTTTTGTAAGGCTAACAAACATATAAAGAAGTTTCTGGGATCACATTGAAAAGAGACTACCTGCAATGAAAACAAACCCAACTCTTCCCCCCCATCCCTACTTAAATCCACTCCTCAAAGGCCTGTAATTTGAATAAAATTTAGGGCACATCCAAAAAAAAGAAAAGAAATATTCCAGTTCATTGGTACGTAGTCATAGAAGAATTGTAAGGCCCTCACCTTCTCACATAGGTCCATAAATAAATATGTATCTGGATATTCCTTGCAACATTATTTGGAGTGATGGAAATTTGGAAGCAATCTATGTGACCTTCAGTAGGAGAGTGGAAGCACACCACTGAGAACTATGCAACAAGCAAAATAATGGATTAGATGTATATGGCAACAGTACTGGGTTTTTAAATAAAATCCAAAATGCAATGCCACTTGTGTAAGTTAAGAATATATGCTTACAAAGCAATATTTCATATTTTGCTAGAACACTGAGAAGCAAAAGCATAGACACTAAAGGATTTGGATGATTGTCTGTAGTGGGAAGGAGAAAGACAGTGGACTGTGTGGATAAAATGAAACAACAGGGAAACATTAAATGAAAGAAACACCTTCTTCCCACACACTTCTTCAGTATGTTTCTTCTCCATCACCAGTCCTCTCCCCCCTTTCACCTCAGAAACATTTTAATATGTGTTCCCTCCATCTTATTTTACTTTTCTACTCTCCATTGTTCTGTCTGGGACACAGTGACCTTTAAACATCCAAATCTCTTCATTTTACTCTCTTTTAAGAATTCTTCTGAGACTTCTTTTAGCCTTCTAGATAAAGATTAAATCCTTAAAATAACCATAAACTATCTGCCTGCTACCTACAATTCCAGCCACATATTGTTTAAGGAAATGCTCTGTCCCTTGGAAACACCCTGATGCCTTTAAGTCAATGTCTGTCTAGTATGTTCTTTCCTTCTCTTCTTACCTCACTGAAGAGGTTATGTAAGTGAGTTCCCTTTGCTATGCTCTCAAGAACACCCAACAATTATTCTTCATATCACTGAGCACAGTGTGTAATTATATATGGGAACTGTTTCAGTAATTTCTATTTCTACCAATGTTTTTAGGCTCCTTGAGGGTAAGAACTCTATTTTTTTTTTTTTTTGCTCACCATTATATTCAATGCACTTGACAGAGTGCCAGGCAAATAGTTGGCTCTCAGTAATTATCTGTTGAATGAATAAATACAAGTAAGAATTCCTGTTTTAAGGAAAATATTGGACACCTGCTTTCATCATTTAAAAATTAGAGATTTGTAGAAGAAAGTTTAGAATAATAGTAATAATAGGAAGGTTGTGAGTCACAGAAAGAAATGATGTTCAAAAGGGAAAAACATGAAATGATATCAAGACACACACAACACACTTTATGATTCAACTATTAAATAATTGCTCTAACTGTGAAAAAGATAAGCATGATATATCTATTTTGTATTTCTCCATTCAGAATTTATGTATAATTCCATAGCTGTTGAAAATAAGTTTTTAAATTGCATTCCAAATGACAGCTTTTAAACAATGATGTTTTTTCTGAAGCAATGCCAGGAGATATTACATCACAGATGTCTATGTACCCAAAGATTCATTGTGCAGAAACCAATTCCAAAATATTCCCCTTTAAAATTTGCTTACGCATTTCCTTATGTAAGCAAAAGTGGAGACAGTCGACAGAAGAATGAGAATGTTGCTATATTTTTCAAGTATACAACATCTGTGGTATTAAAATAAATACAACATCTGTTTTTTAATTCTGTGGCATTCCAACTAGCCTAAAGAAAACCTCAGGGAGAAAACTATAAATGGTATACTCTGTGCATACACATTTAATAATAACTAGCGCACATGGAAGCTGTAAATTTGGAAAGAAAATCAGTTTCCCATCAAACTAGTCTAGCCATAGGAAGGAAGCCTTGGAAACAGGAAATTTGTTATGCAGAAGTCAGTGTCAATCAGCCTAGATGAGGTTTCAAAGTAAAACAAACTCTAATCAGGACTTTTGTGACAGGTATTTTACAAACATCATGTCATTTAATAGTCCCCAAGCCCTGTGAGGTGTATATAATTGTCCGCATTTATAGAAGAAGAAACTGAGACTCAAAGTAGTTAAATGATTAATTGGATTAGATGTAGCTAGATAACAGTGGGGTAGGACTTAAACTCAGGTATAACTATAATATCTTCCTGCTTTCCACTCAGGGCTCTCTTCTTTAAATTTCAGGCTTTCTTAGTCTGTCACTATACCTTTCTCTAGACTCCTTCAGGACTTTATTCCTCCCACCAACTTCCCTCTACTCAACCTTAAACACTTCCACTGTGATTACTATGATAGACAGAAAATTGCAAATTTATTGCTTTGTAGTATCCTTCAGTCGTATAACTAGAGGGTGAGTAACTCTTGACTAATTTCCATTCTCTTATTCTCTTTCCCCTTTATTTTCCTTGGTCATGGAATGACTTGGGCAAGCATTTGCCCATGAGTGCTAAAGGTTAACATGTGTATAGTTGAAAGAATAGTGTGGTAAATGACACCCTGTCATTTACAAACTTCTAGTGGATATATTGACTTATTTAAGAATTCCTTTTGGCTCAATTTGAGTTTAATGTTTTCTTAAGGAAATTAAGCCAACAAAAGGTTCCTTTGATCAAGATTTTGCCTCATTAATTAAGGACCATGTTAGAGGGGCAAATACCAAATAGACCTCTCCTACTTAAGGTCTATGTGTATTATTTCCTTAGTAAATGAAACTGAAGAAGAGATTTCCCTTCCAAAGACCAAGTGCCTATATTCATGGACTTTCCTGTTTTGCACCTTCTTGAGCTTGGGATTCCAACACTTGTTTATTTAATTTAAGTAAGCTTCAGTATATTATTTAAATGCACCTCAGCGTGCTCACCCATGAAAAAGTTTGTAGTAATACAAAATGAGATCGCTTTAAGGATTAAATGAGATAATATATTTAAAGCAGATGTGGTATAAGGAAAATTTTCAATGTTGGTTTCTTTCTCCTCTCTTCGACTTTCTAATGTATTCTACATTTTCATCAGCTCTTGCTCTTTTTTCCTAGTTCTTTTTTAGTGTTGTTATTTATTCCTTAATTAACATCCTGAAATCTTGATGTGCTTATTCCGAGTTAATTTCTCTCAAGTCTCAAGGCTTTCCCTAACTTGATTCTCTATTAACCTCTTGTATCTTTCCCTTACGCTAGAAACTCTGCATCCTGGAACTTTATATAAAAAATTAAATTTCTAAAATGGATAGGTTGTGGTTATGTATCTCATCTGGAACTCAAGCATGTAAAAAAAACCTTCATTAAATTCATATGGCTTGCAGTCAAAGGGTAGAACATAGTTATTTCCCTCTCAACATTTCCATAGAAGAGCAGCATGTCTGGATTTAATAAGGGTACAATGCTCCTGTCTCTAGCCAAGCTGGAGATATTTCCAAATCCACCATGACTTTTGAAAGATGGCTTGCTAGAAAGTTTTCTTCCAGTCAACCTGATGTTTGGGTACATGCTATATAAGTTATAATAGCAAGGAAATCTAGGAAAATAATTAAGGGGAATATTCAGAAATGGTTATGAGGAATAAATATTATTGTAGACATACGGTATAACGGCCTGGTGCTTAGATTTAAGGTAATACCAATGGTGTTGTGGTGGTTTTGAAATATAATCCTCAAATTCTTTTCAAACTCTTCCTATCAAGGTGTCTATGTCCTTTACACTTAAATCTGAATTCTGTGACTACTTAAATAATAGAACATGACAGAAGTGATGTGGTACAATTTTCTAGGCCAGGCCACAAAAAAATGATAACTTTGACTTCTTATTTTTTAGTAAACTTGCTCTTAGAACTCAACACCATGCTTCGAGGAAGCCCCGTCAGCTCATTAACAAGCCCACAAAGAGATGAATTAAAGGCTATGGCTCATTGTCCTAAGGAGTTGCAAGCTGAAAGTCAGCACCAACTTGACAGTCATGAGAGAGAGTGATCTTGACTGGATCCTCCAGCCTCCAAGAGATGCCTTGTGGAGCAAAGACGAGTTGTTCCTGTAAGCAAAATAAATTATTGATGCTACTTGAGCAATTAAGGTTTGGGGTGATTTGTTAGACCTCAAGAGATAATTGGATTAGGCAAATATTCAAAATGATATCAGTATTGCTTGACTAAAGTTGAAGAAGTGAATAGCATGGTGGGGAAGGGGACCTGTGCCCTTTATTCCCCCACATCTAAACAGGTTTTGAATGTTTCAACCATATCCATTCTGCCTAGCTTCCACATGCATATGAACGTTAAGCAGAAACACTCATTAAACAAGGTTGTGTGTTGGTCAGTTGATGAGAAGGAGGTGCACAGGAACCTAATCCTCTACTACCCCTAGGACCAATGGTTCAGTAATACCAAATTTAGTGTTCATTGAGATTTTATAAGACGTTACTATCACAAACCATGAGAATCAACTGCACATAATCCAACCTCCTATCTCGATGATTCTGCCTAACTTCCAGATATGTACACATGTACACACACATGTACACACATTCATATGTAAAAGACAATATGATAATATATGAAATCATTGACATAAACTATCAAACATCAGCTCTGTTTCTATTTGTCCTATTACACTACAAATTTATTGAAATATATGAAAAGCTATAAGTGCTATTTTGTGGACAGACCCCCAAATGTTGTGTCCAATAGTCTATTTCCCAATCATCCATATAATACATAAATTATTTTATCCACACTTCAACTTTTAAACCAGGTATTGTTTTCCAGGTGAGAAGTGAGGGGAAATCATAATTTCCTACATATAATGTGAATTTAATAAAAACTATATTAAACTTAAATATGTATGATCAGATAAGTACAAGGCAAAGAATGTTGGGGTTGATTAAAACTAGGTACTGTGAATAGACTGGTTAATACCCCAAACTCTTGGGTGTGAATAAAGCTTTATTCTGTCACGCATTTGCTATTTTCTTCTCTTCAATGATAAACATCACAGGTCCACTGTCAGAAACAGATCTCCTTCTGAATATGTGATAATTATATGATGGAAAATATGCAGTACCAATCGTTGACTTGTATTTTATTCCCTAAATCTGCACTTAATAACAATGTCCTTCCTTTTTCTAGTTTATAGTTGGTTCATGACATCTGAACAGTTGGACACAAAGGAATACTTATATCTAATTTTTCCTGGGTGAGCCACAAATAATCATTTACCCTCTACTCCATCTTTCAGATGTTCCTAATCACCCCTCACCCTCATCACCCTGTTTCCCCCAACACTGAACCTTTGAACATACAACATGCTGGAGAGAAAAGAGTACTTTGGTCAGACAAGGAAATAGAGCTGAACACGGAACAAAGGACCATATTTTAATTTTGAAGAAAATGGCTTAGTAGAGTCTTAAGTTTTCCACTCTGTGGGGCCTCCATTGTGCCAGGAGGGAAGAAAAAAATGCACACAAAACTGATTTTATTATATCATATCTTAATGGAAAATCTTGATAAAAGAAAATGGAACTTCAGAATGGAAGGGACATTTGGGCTCATTTTGTAATGAAACACTTTTATTTTACTGAGGAAACTGAGGGCCAAAGAGATAATGTGACTTGCCTAACCCCTCACAGCTTTCTGGTAAAAGAACTTGAAATGGAACCTAAGTCTCAATGCTCTTATTTTAGTGTTGTAACTAAGCCAAGTAATAGCAGAGAACACCCAGAAAGAAACATTAACAGTGTATCAGCATTCTTACTTCTTGGGCTATAATGTTACTGGATTGATGTAAATTACAGAAAACTTTTGGGCTGTCTCCTAAGAATTCATAATCACTTTGTTTTGTACATATAAAATATGTGTGTTGATACAGTGCTATTAATTTTTTTATTGATATACCATTGAGCTGACTGTTTTAGTATTGCTTATTTTAAAGACATGGAAAGTTTCTCTCTCTCTCTTTTTTTTAAATGTTATTGGCAACAGCAGAGCATGCTTTTCTTGTCTCACCATTATAGCTGTGAAATTCCATCAATTAAACTGTCCCAGGCAGTTGGGAGAATTACCACTGCCTTTATCTGGTAATAGAAGCAATAATCTCTGGTGAGAAATTAAAACAATTGGTTGCAGGCAAGTCTCACTGATACTATGATCCTGGAGCCAGACATAGCAGAGAAAAGCAAATGAATATGACCCCCACTTGTGTCTTTGGTGGTTTCTGGAGTCTTATAAGCATAAGGGACTGTTAAACTTGGGCACGTTCTGTATTATCCTATGGACAGTGGAGCAATGGAGCAAGGGAGAATGAGTGGAAAGATTTTCGGGGTTTAACAAATGTGTTCATAGAAAATCTGATAATTTTTGGCCAGTTCAAAGTTGTGTCTGATCTGAAGCAAATATTATTGCCTACTGACTAGAGCTTCCTTGTTGAAGTTGTATGATTCACTTGAAGTGTTTTGCCATACCAAATTGGTTAGCTAATTTGAGTAAGGAACCAGATATGTTATTTCTTCCCCAGACTTCTCTCAATAAAAGTTAGCTTTCTTTCCTTCCTCCTATCCAAAACGTAACTATTAACATGGCAACATCTTAATAATTTTGAGAAACTCAGGAGAATCCCTTCAAAATATAACATATGAATAGGACATGATTTATAACTTGTGATTGAAATATGTTTTAGCCAATGTTCAGGGCCTCTGAATGGCACAACTCCAAGGGCATCATTTATATCATTTTTACACAAATGGAGCATCCAGACTATTAGTCTTGTTCAGAGGAAAATGCAAATCTGAGAGATGGGGTAATAGAGTAGTAGTATGGTGGTCAAGAAAGCATGGACTATGTGAAAAAACTTAACGCCTAGGAGAAAAATATGAAGTAAAAAATGTTAATGAAAGAAGTTGAGATCTATGAAAGAATATTCTAGTTTGAGAGAGAATGCCAAGCATCGTTCAGTCAAGCAAGGGAGACATATATCATAATTCACACCTAAGATCACAAAAAGGGCAGAGTGTGAACACTCATGGCCTATTCCAAGAAGAGAAAGAGGGCCAAAGAGCTGAACATGAGGAATAGAGGATGCAGTGAGGAGGACCTCAGCTAGCTGTTCTTGACTGTCCAGTAGCTCCCTTGTTAGGCTCTTTATTTCCGTCTTTCCCAATCATGCCCAGATCTATTCATCACCTGGAATCAGAGTGATCTTTAAAGAATAAAAAGAAGACCGCGCTGCTGCCCTGAATGAAACCTTACAGGACCATTTCTATATGACTTAGCTTGCCTATGGTGGAACATGAGCTGACCCCTGCCAAAGCTTGAACCTCGGTTCCTCCCACTGCATCCTCTATTCCTTACCTTCAGCTCTTTGGCCCTCTTCCTCTTCCTGAAACAGGCCAAGAGTATTCACACTTTAGGACGAGTTTACTTGCAATTCCTCCATGTGGGATGTTCTACCCTGAGATATTTTTATGCCCTGATCCCTCTTGGCATTTAGATCTCAGCTTAAATATTACTTCCTTAGCAGAGTCTTAGGTTTTTCCTGAGGCCTTTCCTGAGCATCTAATTTAAATTAGTATACTCCTGACCCATAACTCTCTGTCATGTTTTGGTATTTTATTTATAGAACCTACAAGTAGCTGAAGTTATTTTTGAGTTTTTCTTGTTTACTGTGTCTCCTTTCTCTGTCTTGTTCTCTGCCATATCCCCTGCCATATTTCCCTCAATAAGAACTCTACTTGATATATAGTAGGTACTCATTTTATATGTAATGAGGAAATCAGTCTTATTTGACTAACTCTAACATTGCTTTGCTAATAATTTCAGCTCTCAATCAGTCCAGAAATAAGCAAAAGGAATTGCTACTTTGAATTTAATTCTTTGCAACAAGGGAAAACTGATAGAGTCAATAGGAGTGATAGTAGCTTTGGAGAATGTGAACAATGTTCTTGGAATTAATAATAAAGCTGTGGAAAGGAATGCAGGAGGACAGCCAGACATCTACTCTAGACTTCAGGAAAGCAGATCTCAAAGAGTATAAGACAAATTAGGAATGACCACATGGCAAGAGATTTTAAAAGGGAAGACTGCTCCGGAGAGATGAAAGAATAACAATGATGTCCTGATAGTACCGTCACTGATTATATTTTTTAAAACAAAAACATGAAATCCTAGATACCATCTGGGATGAGATCATATTTTAAAATGACATGTAAAACAGAAGAATAAACAGTGTGTAACCAAAAATGAAAATTTCATAAACCCATAGAACCATGAGTCAAGTTGAAATGGGCTGTGGAGCACACACACAAAAATAGAATATGGAGCTTAAATGACTTTTTAAAAAATTAAAATTAGCTCCGTCTCAAATGAAAAGAATATGAAGACTCAAATTCGTTTGGGTGAGACAGTGTAATGTTAGAAAAACACTAAATTCTTAATAATTGTTTCTCTTCTAACTTTTGCATAGAGAGAAAGATTTTCAAACTGAAAGAAATATGAGGAAGAGGAAAAAGAGGCACAAGATAGAATAAGACAAATAAATTAATGGTGAGATTAATATGGTCCAGACTATTAAAACAACTTGTAATAACACAATCTTTAAGGAATCATAATGAATAACACGGAGACTAAATAAAACCAAAAGCCTCATCTTAAACTTCATAAAGAATAAAATGAATTTTTGAAATCACATACCCTTTAGTTTGGGTCCTTCGTGGTAAATTTCTAAATAAGTTAATAGGGGCTTTAAGGGAGTGTGTCATGAAGTGTATTCCATGAAGTAGGAATATGGCATTATGTTAAAACAAACCAAACAACGACCAAACAGGTTTCCTTACATGAATAAGCTTGGGAAATATTGGGTTAATTGAAATTATCCCAATTACTGCAAGACTCATCAGTTTATAATGTGTAATCTGCAGAGACTTTCCAAGAAAGGGCACATAGTGTGTGGTGCTTTCAGCATCTTGTGGAACTAATATCTTAAAGGACACAGCTTGGGACACAGCGTGCTGGTGACATGCTTCAGGGTTTTATGCTTCCATCTACTGTGCTCAACACTTTAACTGATGACAAATGAAGACAAGAGGGCCTGCTTATCACATCTACAGCCAACACAAAGCTGGGAGAGACAGTTAATATGTTGCATGGCTGAATCAAGTTTTAAAAATATTATGACAGGTTGGAATATTGGGCTGAGACTAAAAGATAATATTGGTCTCCAAAATCATCTCACATCTACAGGATAGGAGACACCTGGCTTAACAGCAATTTCTAAGAACAAAATCTAGAGGGTTTACTTGAGTGTAAACTCAATACAAGCCAACAGTGTGTTCCCTTGCAAAAGAAACAATATGTTAAATCTGTTATGCTAGGATAGTTTAATTGAAGAAAAGGGGCCTAAGGGAATTCCTAACTTCATTGTCTTAAGTACTGGTCAGCCGGCATTTGGAAGGTAGAATGAGGCAAATGTGCTTAGTTGAGGACCACAAGAAAGAAAGTAGAGGTGGCTGGATGCCACGTCACGATACGAACACAAAACTAGAAATGCTTGGTCTAGGTAAAATAATACTTAAACTAGACACCATGTAAGGAAACACTTTATGATCATTCAGTTTTCCAACGGGAGAATGTATACACTAATTTACAAGAGGGCAAGCTCCTTATTGCTGTATATGTTCAAGTCAGACTAGGTAATCATTTTCCAGGATGTAGTAGGTGGAATCCCTTTACTAGCTTTGATTTTTATAATCTAAATGGTCTCTAGGAGTCTATTATATTATGTATTTCAATGTTGTTTTTCTGGCCACTGGAATCATGAGATTTTCATACGTAGCACTATAGAATGCTAGATCTGGAAGGAACTTTAAATAAAATCTATGTAATAGTCTGCTTTTCAGAGATGAGGCAACCAAGGCCCAAGAAAATTTCCATTTGTTTATTTGCCAGATTTTTCCCAATTTTTTGATATGTGCAAGGGACTAAATTGTGTGCTGTACAGAATACTGACATGAACAAGGAGAGAACTTGCTGGCCATACACTTACAATCTAGTGTGGAAGACTGACAAAGAAATAGCAATGTACAACACAGAGATATGAAACATATACAGTTGAAGAATAAGGAATCCATTTGGTCAGCAAACTGGGAGATGTGGAGGTAGGGGTGGTGCTTAGGCAGAGAAAACATCAGCAAACTCAGAGGGAGGAAAGAGTTTGGGAGTGGCATCCACTGAATTGGAATCATGAAAGTGGCTTCATATTGGACCAACTCAAGGTAGTGGACCAACACAATCCTTGGAAACGGGCTCAGGTCCATTTGGACCAGAAATTCTGAGGTCTTATTTTCAGCTACCTTGAATGTGATCTTAAAGAAGGACACATGTTCCAGGTGGGAACATGCCCCCAAACTCATTTCCTCATGGAAGGGCATGAACAAAGAAGGGTCAGAGTGAGGCCTTCTAAAGCTCAGGGCCAAGGGTAGGAGTCCTTCTTTTTCCAATATAGGAATTTTGATTTTACTCTAAGCCTATTTGGGAGGCATTTGGGTTTTCTGCAGAGGGAAGTGGCAGCATTTGCCTAAGGTCATGCTGCTGAGCCTGGAACCCACATTTCCACATCCTTAGTCCAATATGTCCTCCCTTATGCCACACTGCACTTCTGCTAAGATCTGTGTTCCACATTGATTTAACTCTAAAGTAACCTTAACAGGGACCTATCTTAAAGAATATCTTATAGATATGAGGCTAAAATAACACATATAATGTTTCCAAGAAGAACTAAACAATGCCCATTCACATTTAAAAACTGATTTGACTCAAAGGTAAAAGAAAACATGAAGAATAAAATATAGCAGAAGTCATTGTCAGTCCTAGAATAATGTTTCTATGTATTGATCACCCTACAATATATTGGAATGTAAATATATTGGAATAACTTTACAAAGTAGATATTATCAATCCCTACCAATAGATAAGAAACTGGGGTTGTCAATGTGTTGACAGCCAGTAAGTCACTGAACCTGGGTACAAACTCAAATTTGTCTGACACCAATGCTCTTGACATTCCCTCTACAGCACTCAATAGTCTGTGGGGAGAAGGAAGGCACTTGTTCAGATTGTCCTTTTCTATGTGTTAATGTCTATTTTATAGTAAAAAAAATCACAGAACATAAATTTCTCAAGGAAAATGACCCTGCTTTATACTTTTCCTTCCTACTCCCACTGCAATCAATATAGCAGCAATAACATATAGCAATCAATTTAATCTAATTCAAAAACCATTGATTCATTTAGTAAATATTTATGAAAAGTCTACCTCTATATGCCACGCACTATTCTTGGCTCTGAGGTTACAGCAATAAACGAATCATGGCTGGGCATGGTGGCTCATGCCGGTAATCCTAGCACTCTGGGAGGCCAAAGCAGGAGGATTGCTCAAGATCAGGAGTTTGAAACCAGCCTGAGCAAGAGCGAGACCCCGTCTCTACTAAAAATAGAAAGAAATTAATTGGCCAACTAAAAATATATATAGAAAAAATTAGCTGGGCATGGTGGCACATGCCTGTAGTCTCAGCTACTCAGGAGGCTGAGGGAGGAGGATCTCTTGAGTCCAGGAGTTTGAGGTTGCTGTGAGCTACGCTGCTGCCATGGCACTCTAGCCCGGACAACACAGTGAGACTCTGTCTCACAAAAAAAAAATAAATAAATAAACGAATCATGCAAATTCCCATTCTTCGTGAAGCTTGTTTTATAATGGAAGAAATTACAAAGCCACAAGAAGCAAATCAAAAGTGTGTTTATTCTTGACCCCAATCTAA
>CAUYMX010074592.1:0-28407 GCA_963573855.1 Lepilemur septentrionalis
ACTGTGGTATCATTATGCACATCCCCTATTTTCAAGAAAGAAATGTACTTAGTGTCCCCCCCATGCCCTCTGTTAAGCAGTCTACCATTCACCACTGATGACTGGTGCCAGCACTTGCTCATGTCAAGTCTGCATAGTTACGTGGTATTTTCTGAGTTCTCTGTGTGATGCCGGCACCGTACATCCGTTTGTCAGCAGGACTTTGAAATGAGTCTTCATGTATGGTAAAGCCAGATTCTTGTTTTTGCTCTTCTTTTGTCAAGATAACTTTAGCTTCTTTTATTCCTGTCACTTTAAAGTAAGTATTCCAAAGTTTTCAAAAAGTTTCTTCTGCAAATTCCATTGGCACTTTACCAAATTTACACATAAACTTTAGAAAAACAAGGATTTTTAAAGTATGAAACTATCCCATCCATTGAGTTTATCTCTTCTTTCATTTAAATATATCTGATGTCCTCTAACAGGGTTTTAAAAATATACTCTGTGCAGGTTTTATGGGTTCTTAGTTAAGTTAGTTCCTAAAAATTTAGTAACTTTGTTACTATTGTAAATCTGCATCAGTGGTAACATCTTTCTTTGCTATTCATCCCTGTATAGATGCCAAACAGCCAATTTGACATTTTCAATTTTGAAGGTTCTCAAAAACTTCATGTGTACCCAAATGAATACTTCATCCCCCCCAACATCCAGAAAGTTCTTCCTTCAGTCTTCTACATTGTTATAGTAGCTACCACTTTCAGCACCTTCCAGATACCTGATCATGAATCCTTCACTGACCTCCTACCTACATTATCCTCTTCTTACCATCCCTTTTCACCTTTCATTAAGTTCTATTTTAATTCCAAAATTATAAATTTATAAATGTGATCTTTTCAAAATTAGCACATAAATATTGATTGAAAAAATGAATGAATTGTAATAATTTCTTTCCTCTGATTGCAAGGGTTGGTGGGAACTTTGGGATTGTGACAGCAATATTTTTCTTCCTGAAGCATAAAATAATATTATTGCCACAAGTATAAGTTTTAATAATCTTTCCCTCAAAAAATGCAGTGGGTATTCATAAGAATAGTCTGAAATATGCTGTAGTATCAAATATCCCCAAATTTTGAAGGTTTGTTTCTTATAAGCCAAGTTCCCTCCTGGTCTAGGCCACTGTCTAGGGCGGTTGTTCTCCATACAGTTTTGCAGGGATACAGGTGAATGCCGTCTTCACCAGCCTGTAGCAATGTAATCTGGAACTCAAAATCTTCTTCCATGACATAGACGGGAAGGAGAATGAGGTATGGCCCTTCATCAGCAATGAGGAGCTTTAGATGGAAGCGAACATAGACTGTGATCTGGACTGCAAAGAAGCAAGGAGTTTAATCCCCCCTGAAGAATGGTATGTGGGAAAGCACCGGTAGTCTCCACCCCACAGGGTGTCTGGCCAACACAGGATAAGCACATCTCCTCATCTGTAACCCAAAGTCCTTCATGTTTCCTGCAAGCATCAGCGTATTGTGATGTAGACATTTTGCTCTCTCAGGACCACGGATTTTAAGTTTTCCCGAGATGATATGACCTACGGTTTATTCACAATGGGCCTATTTCTAATGTTTTCCTTTTAGAATTTCACCAGAAAAGAGAAAGAACCATCCAGAAGCTACACACACACACACACACACACACACACACACACACACACCTGTGTCTGTCTATCTATTCCTCTATCTCATCTGTATCTTCCATTGCAAATGGCCTGGCAGTCACAGCATGAGCTCCCCATGGGAGGTCGGATCCACCCAAGTGAGTTGATTGTGAGAGATGCTGAAGACTCAAGTATCTCTCAGCATCTGCAGATGCCCAATTGATTCCATCATTGAAATTGTGTTTGATTTTTAGCTATTTAGATAACCTCTCCGTGCAGTCATTCCCTTATTGCAAAGTATTAATAGTAATAGTGCCTACCTCATAGGGGTGTTGGATCATTAAATAAGATGATGCATGTGAAGTGTTTGATATGGTCCCCCGTATATGCAGTAAGTGCTCAACGATTCTGGCTATGTAGAATATATGATTTCATAATGTTTTAAACATTTGGTTCTACCTTTTGGCATCAAACACATTAGGCATCAAAAAAAATTTAAAAGCTTTTAGGTTTTGGAAAAACTTCCAAAAACACAGTAAAAATTGCTGTTTAAAACCATGACTATTCAAAGTTAAAAGGAGAAACAAAAAACAGACCTTGAAATATTTCCTCTGTGTATTTGAGTTGTTCATAAATAATCTCAGCTGTTGCCAAGACAGTGTAAGGAAGAAAATCTTTTAGTGACCTGGATTCCAGCTCAGTTTTCTGCTAACTAGCTTCAGGATTTAGAAGCGGGATTAATGCCGGGGTCCCAGCTTTGCCAGTTCTATGATGAAGGGATTTACGAGGCAATCTCTCAGAGTCATTTTAGTGCTCAAATCCTAATACTGAGTAGCTTTCGCAGTGTGTGAAGTGGATGTGTTTTCCCTAAGGGTGAAAAAAATACTCCACAATATTTCATGTAGACCTTTGTACCAGATCTGTACGTAGCAAGAATTAGGACACACAAAAGAAGTTGAAGACACAGTCCCTGCCCTCAGGGAGCTTCTAGTACCAGTGTGGTTAAATTCCTGGCAGTGTTAGCATATTTTAAACAGATGAAATGACAACAGACTAGTATTTCAAAAGGTCGAGGAAAAGTTGGAAGGAGAGTTGACTTGCTAAATTTCTCATGATGATTCGTTAGATGATCTGAAAGCAGAAATCTCATGTCTTCTGTTTTCATCCTCCTGGGTGCTACCCTGTCCGTACAGGCCAGATTCACTTTCCTGACCCTTAAAATGACGCTGTCATGAATGAATGTCACACCAAAGAAAAGCTGCCATTAGTGCATGTTTCACTTTCTTAGAAGCTCAGAATCCGTGAACGTATATGCAATATTAATGCCTGTGATCACAGGAGTTACACGCTTAGCATCTTCATTGGGTATCATTAAAAGACACCTGAAGGGGATTCCAAGAGGAAATGAAAAACAGCTTTTAACTTCAGATGAGAGAAATGAACACTGATCCTCAAAACTCGACATTCTGTGGCATCTGCATGATTTTCTCTCCTCCCAGACGGAGTTGGTTCTGACTAGGGGCCTTTTCTCAGCACAAATTTGAGAGTTAAGACTTCAAACCATTATCTTCAAGTTATAATACTGCTCATATTTGCATAGCCAGTTGTATTCAAAATAGCTTTCTAAATCTTCAAATTGCCATGCGGCCTCTGAGTACACGTCTCAGGCCACGATCTCACGCACACACATCACGCCACACGTAGTTCAGCACAGCCCCGTGCAGACGGGCCAGATTCCAGGCCTTTCCAGAGAAGCCAGACATGCTGACGGACTCGCAAAATTCCTTTTCCAGCATTTTCCATTTTGTGCAGATTCCCACTTCTGCAAAATCTGAAACAAACAAAACAAAACCCTTAAAATTAACTTGTGTGTATCAAATTTATATCACCCACATCTTAGATTTGTAACAAGCTGGGTGCCAAGACCATGTGGATGTCCATAAATCCTCTTCCTTCAGCTGCTCTTTAGCATGGCCTTATGGTGCATTATTTAAAATCCTGCAGTCCTGACTTGTATCAGATTTATGATACTTATGAGGGGAAGTATAATAAGAGACAGCACTTTCATTAAGGGATTCTTACCAGGATTGTGAGTTAACTACATTACAAATAGTTCTTTAAAAAAAAAAGTAAAATTGATTTTGATTATACATTTTATCCAACCCAATATATCCAAAATATTATCATTTCAAGATGCAATCAATGTAAAAATATTAACGAGATGTTTAAATTCTTCTTGTCAAATTAAGTTTTCAAATCCTCTGTGTATTTTACACTAAAATACATCTCAAACTGGTTGCTACATTTTCATGAGCTTATATGTCATAAAATTTACACTTGAAAAAAGTAGATCCACAAACTCAAGTTGTTCCAAACATAATTAAAGCCTTCCAAACACTGAAATAACCAGCAGCTTCTAGATCTAATTTAAATTAAGTAAAATTAAATAAAATTAAAAATATCGTTTCTCAGACACATTGGCCTCGTTTCAGGAATATATGTGGCTAGTGGCTCCTATCCAGGACAGCCAGAGACCTTTTGTTTTACTCAAATCTGCTGAGACTCTACTGGAAAATAATATATGGGTCTGGACTTAAAAGCTAAGAAGAAATAGTGATACCTTTGAGAGACAAGTGAAGTGTCACAAAAATTATTTTTAAAAATCTTAAATGTTTGGGAAAAATAGGATTCGCAAGGAAGGAGCCAGCTTCTGCTGGTGTGGAAAGAGTCCACGACATAAGAAATGTTACAGGGCCCTTCTCCATCTCAAGCCACAGTCAGACCTAGGTGTATAGACTGCAGCTCTAATGAGAGAGATTGTTTAGCTGTAAGAATGAATTTCTCTTTTCAGAACAGAAAGTTGCAAGAGCTCTGTCTCTGGAGCTCGTTAAAATTAGGGCAAATGTATCTCTGTCTGGGATGATTTAGTTGCAGGCCTTCCTGAAGGATGGGGGGTTGCACCAGTGTTCTCTCAAGGTCTCTTCCTGCTCTGGTTCCATGCTTCTAGGATAACCCACAAATGAAAGGCCACACTGCCAGCTGTTTCTAAATGTTGTTGTTGCAAAAACAATTAATCTTTGTGATTGCATGATTGGTGCTATAAGGTTTTTGATTGTTTTTTTTTATTCACGTCTGGGAATGTGTTGATAATTGAGCAAGTGCTTATCTAGGGAGGCTGGAAGCTGTGGAGTGGTGGAGGAGTCCTTTCTATGGCTGTACATGTGACCAGTGGGCAGTAAATCCCACGTTTATCTCTGAGGGGCACATTTAATGGTTTGCAGATGACAGCTGAGGTCAAGAACACATCCACAATGAGTTAAATGCAAAGGGAAGGCCCATGGACTCCACTTGCAAGTGATCTGCTTGGATTGCTTTAATTGTCGGCAAGGTTGCTGAATCGCGGACAAAAAGAACGTCTTAGCTGGACCTGAATTGCAGCTTCTAGTTCTCCACAACATCATTTCCAATGCATCTGAGAAGACTCATGAGTGCCAAGTACTTAGGGGCTGTCAATTCAAGAAAGAAGGATTTTAGAAACTGAAAAAAATCAATGTCATCCAAATCTTTTTTCCCTGGATAAGATTTAGTTGAAGTTTTCCCTAAATTGTTTCATTTCTTAGTCTAGGGAAGTCTGAATTCTTAAATGTTACAGTTGCTTTTAAAACATTAGGAATGAGGGACTCAAAAGTTCTCAGTGTGTTTGTTGAGATGAGGCATGGATTCCCTGGACCAGACAATGTGGTATCAATGACAGTCAGATTGCCTGGCCATCCCAGTCCTCTTGTGGGAATGGGAGTGAATAGGAAGCAAAGAGCCCGAAAAGGCAGTGAGCTAGGGTTTGATCCAAGGTCAGACCTCACCCTGTGCTCATATGAAACATGTATTCATTTAAGTACAGTCATGCATTGCATAACAATGTTTTAGTCAACTACAGACCCCAAATACAACGCTGGTCACATAAGACTATAATGGAGCCGAAAAATTCATATCGGCTCAAATATGACATCGTAGGCATCATGACATTGTAGCACACCACATTATTCACATGTTTGAGGTGATGTGGTTGCAAATGAACCTCGGTACTCTCAGTCGTATAAAAGTACAGCACATAGAATTATGTACAGTGCATGATACTTGCTAATGATAATAAATGACTATGTTACTGGTTTAAGTATTTACTATACTACACTTTTAATTGTTATTTTAGAGCACTCTTACTAATAAAAAAAAAATCAACTGTAAAACTTAGTCAGGTCCTTCAGGAGGCATTCCAGGAGAAGGCATTGTCACCATAAGAGATTACAGCTCCATGTGTGTTATTGCCCCCAAAGAACTTCCAGTGGGACAGGGTGTGGAGGTGGAAGAAAGTGATAGTGATATTCTAACCCTGTGTAAGCTTAGGCTAGTGTGTATCTTTGTGTCTTAGTTTTTAACAAAAAGGGAAAGTTTTAAAAGTTGAAAAAAATTAAATAGGTTAAGTCTTCTAGAAGAAGAATATAAAGAAAGAAAATATTTTTGTACAGCTGTAAATGTTTGTTTTAAGCTATGTCATTACAAGAGTCAAAAAGTTAAAAAATTAAAAAGTCTATGAAGTAAAAGATTTACATCAAGTTAAGGTTAATTTATTATTGAAGAAATGAAAATGCTTTTCAAAATAAATTTAGTGTAGCCTAACTGTGCAGTATAAAGTCTACAGTGGTGCTCAATAATGACCTAGGCCTTCACATTCACTCACCACTCACTCACTCCCTGACTCAGCCAGAGCGACTTCCAGTCCTGCAAGCTCCATTCATGGTAAGTGCCCTATACAGGTTTATCTTTTTTTAATCTTTTATATTATATTTTTCCTGTACCTTTCCTGTGTTTAGGTATATTTAGATGCTCAAATACTTACCACTGTGCTACAATTAATTGCCTGTAGTATTCAGTACAGTAACATGCTGTACAGGTTTGCAGCCTCGGAGCAATAGGATGTACCACAGAGCCTGGCTGTGTAGCGGGCTCTACCATCTAGGTGTGTGTGAGTATACTCCATGATCACACAATGATGAAGTCACCTAACAAATAACACATTCTCAGAACATATCCCCACCACTAAACAAAGCATGACTGTAATGTGCTTGGTGAAGAGGGCTAGAGAATGCTAGACCTTGGACCACAATGATACAGTGAGCAAGTTTCTCAGTATTGATCACGCTTCTCAATATTCTTTAATGACTGACGTAGATGGATACAAAATGTTAAGGTAATTCAAGGAGAAGGGAACAGCTAGACAAACCTGTAAGACAGAGTAATTAAATAGCTGACTTCTTCTCACTGTTGTATACCAGAAATCAACATGTACAGGACTGGGAAGTATTTCCCTGGTGCAGGGGAAGGGAAACGGATAGGCACACACTGCAGGGTGCACAGCATGGGCTATCGTGGCCCCCCACGGTACCACTGTGGAGGGTCTCTGGGAATTCTTACGACCACAAAGGCACTAGGGCTGTGACTATTGAAAGAGGGGAATGAGGTAATTGAACCAACCGCAAGTTAGTTTCGCATTAATGTGTATGGTCGCAGCTGTACTTAGGAGGGTGCGGTGAAGCCAGGGTAAGAAGCGGTGAGTCCTGACTGTGAGGCCAGTAGCACCACACTAGAGCCAGGGCTCTTCTAAGCCTCACAGAGGGGAGGATAAATTAGAATCCAGCTGGCTCATCCAGCCTTATTATTTTATACTCTATCATTTTACTGGGTTTTAGCAAAGCCACAAAGAATTGTGTTGTTTCACCCTCAAGGATGATGATCTACCCTATGGTAATAATGATATTTTCCATAATGCAGAGCTGAAGACAAGACTCTATCTCAATGACATTGATGAATCCACAACTCTGGAATACTGGTCGTGCATATGTATGAAAAACAAGGAAAGATGAAAAAAAAAGAAGTATTAAGTTCATCAGACTAAGTCCGTCCAAAAAAAAAAAATCTAGCTAATGTATCTTGGCCAAGAAAGATTTTAAGCAAACTAATTAGTTTTAAGAATAACACACATGCTCTGTCTCTGATTTGTCTAAAGATTCATGTTGTCATCTCCAAAATTTTCCACTACAGAGATGTATGCTGTCATTGAATATAATTATGAATTAATGATTGGTTCATTTAGGGAATAACTCAACCAAATGGCAATGAATTGAAAAATGAGCAGACCCTGAAGGGACATGTTGGCAGGGATAACTAATTCTGTCTGCTGATAGCAATCAGCATAGGTCACTCAGAAACAGCCCTGGACGGAACCAATTATTCACCTTCAGTCCACAGTGAGTGGTTTCATCAGCCTTGCACTACTGACATCAATTAACCCTCATGGCATTCTTCAATTATTTGAAATCTCCAGGCATGCCCCATCCTTCTAAGGTAGCTATCAGAACATTTCAAGTTTGTTTTGCTTTCTTTGCAAAGGTTTTAGGCCGAACAGCTGTGATATTTCCACTCTTTATTCTTAAGAGCACTCTGTCCATCCATGTTGGCTACTTGTTTACTCTGTACTCACTACTAAGTACATCTTGACATTTTATAAATGAATACCGGTCTCCAGAGAATTCTCGAGGTACTCTGGTTTAATAGCTGCACTAGTTTGGTGTTGTATATGGTCATATTAAAAATATATTAATTGCACATCACGATTGATTTTACCGAAGGGTCCATGAGAAAAAGCCCATGCAGAACCATCTATTGCTCTGTCAACTTATTCTTTGCATGGGCTGCTCTGGTAGGGAGAGACCTTCAAAGTGTAAATGATTCCATATAAATTTCTTCAATTAGCAACAGCTTTATAATCCCTGCTGTGAGCCATCAACTACACTCAGATTAGCTTTAATGGGGACTTGTCTACCAAGAATCCTGCTACAGAGCCCCCTAATGAGGGATGATTACGTTTTTTTCAAATGCTTACACAGGGCTGCATACTTAAGAGTGAATTGTAACCTTTTCAAAATTGACATTTCAAAAAAAACGCAAATATTGAATAGTGGGAGGAGAAGAAGGTGGTGGAGAAGAGACTATTTCATAAGCAGAGGAAAGGAGAATACAAGAAGAAGCCCTTGTTCTTTGTAACACACAAGGAGTCCCATGCGCTAATCACCTCCTTCTCTTCTGTTTGTACATCAGCTTCTTGCTCCTCTTAGTAAAGAACTGTGAGCAGTGGTGCTCGTACAAGAATGGAAGCGACAAGACATTGCAAAAGAAGAATCAATTACATTTGGTGCTGAACACATAGGGTGAGGGATGAGGGAGTCAAAGATGATCCTGAGATTGCTTAAACCTCTTAGAAGGCAAGGATGTGTCCACCTCATTTGGTATCCATAGCAATGAGTAGAGGGTGCATATCACATCTACAGTCTTAAAATGCATACTCAGCAATCTGTTAGTCACACTTGCAATGAGATTGAGATATACCTCAAATTTCTATATAACATGATGATGTTTTATAGGTAAGGTTTTGAGGGGACTAATGGAGGTTATGGAATGCCTCCTTCCCCACTATCCTATTAATAATAATAATACACAGAATTACTTTTATAATTAAAAATAGTCAATAAAATAATTTAACAGGATAGCAAAAGCAGAAGGCAATTTTGTGAGGAAGATCATGGGTTTTAGTCAGTTGCCAGAAGGTAGTTTGAAAAGCAAGATCACAGCTTTAGACTGTCCTCACTTGTCCTGTACTAAGTAGAATGAATTTCATAAAACCCTTTCTTAGAATGTTTGTTAGTACATCCATTTGACCAATAGTGCCTTATAGTTTGAACTTACTTTTTAAAATTATTTTTTATTGGTTGTCTCCTTAAATTTACCCCTAGGTTTATTGGAAGTTACAGGTATTTTCCTTTTTTTGCCCAAAAAAAGAACAATTTTGTTCTGATTTGCATGTAGAATAGCACCTTTTTCTTAAACATGAATATAACCACTTGGAGAGCAAACTGGAAAAACCTAGTAGATTTGAATACATGCACATACTCCAACTCCACAATTCTACTTAGAAGGATACGACAACTCTCACCCAGGTACCAGGTAGATGTTTATAAGGTTATTCATGGCAGCATTGATGGTAATAGTGAAAAATTGCATACAATTGATTGACCTTTCCAAAAGAGTTTTGCTAATTAAACTGGTCAATTATCCAGAGATTTACCATAGATACATTGGAGTGAATGAGCTAGATATACATATACCAACATGAATATAACTAGAAAGATAATACCAAACAAGAAAGGAAAGTCTCAAAAGGATATATCAGCACAAGACCATCTATATAAATGTTTAAAACACCCGAAAACAGAATTATATTGTGCTTACAAACACACATATATAGTAAAAGTATAAAAGCACACATGGGAATGATGGACATCAACTTCACATTGTGTTTACCTCTAGAGAGTAAACCAGAGAAGGGATTGTGAGTGGGATTTTAGCTTCTTCCACTATGCCTCATGCCTCAAAACAGGGTGGAGGGTAATTGTGCTACAGATATAGCAGTGAGTACATTATATATATTTGAAATAATTCATGGGCAAAATAAAAATAGAGAAAATTAGATGTGCTAACATAGATAGCAGTAACTTTTACCCAAGTATTCATATTTACATTTAATCAGATCTCTCAATACAGTTAAGTCAGCTATATAAAGTTTCTGAAGCAAAGAAAATCTGTGTTAAAACTTTTGGAAGTGTTGATTAGATTGTTGCTAGTGGTCTTCCTATATAAAGTTTTAAAAATTTGAGTTAATTATTTTATAGAACTATGACTATATGATTTTTTGTGTGGATTCAGAGATATTCAAGGTATCTGACTCTGGTCTGATACAGGGTGAGGCCTTGCTAACTATCCATAATTAGTGAAAGATGTATGTCTCACATTAAACATTTAGATAGGAAGCAAGCTGCAGTTTACATTAAATAACTGGGTATTTTAACAGACTTCAAGTTACAATGAGGCTTCTTAAAAATATGCTTCAGTTTAATGCTCAGATTTGTGAGTCATACCCAGGTTTGTGGGGACCAGAGCCCATGTGGAAGATAGTGTCTGGCACATCCTGTGAGAGGCGTAATTTATAGCAGATCAGAAGGAGCGGCCTGTGGGATGAGAGACCCAGGAACCATGGAATGAGAGGAGGGCTGAAGGAATAAGAATTAGAGTGAATGAGAAAGGACAGGGCTGGGAGGGACGTAAAGAACAATGACATAATACAGGACACAGGACAAATATAAATATTTGAAGGATTATTACAAAGAGCAGAATGAAGAAAAAATTCTTTGGATTTTATGGAAAACCAGAGTTCAGTTCAAATACACAAATAGGAACCCTCTAACTTAGGGATCTCCAAAACTCAAATGGGCCCCCAAGAGCAAATTTTCCATCCTAGCATGAGGCTGGCTGTTGCCTAGTCCAGAGTATTTTGGCGTAGATACTTGCCTCGGAGTAGAGGGTGAACTGGATGGCCTCTGAATGGTATATGTCTACTCTCCCGGAGGGTGACATTTCAAATAGCAGATGACTTGCTTGATTTCTTTGTTATATTTGACACATGCTTCCCAGAAACCAGATCAGTTTCTAAAATCATCACAGAGGAGTGTTTATTTAGCATCATAAGAAAGCTCAAAACCTTACTAGATGGAGAAAACAAAAATGTGCCATGATCCTGTATAAATCTAGAATACAGAACATTAGATTT
This sequence comes from Lepilemur septentrionalis, assembly GCA_963573855.1. Taxonomy (NCBI): domain Eukaryota; kingdom Metazoa; phylum Chordata; class Mammalia; order Primates; family Lepilemuridae; genus Lepilemur; species Lepilemur septentrionalis. The sequence continues at coordinate 11,346 of CAUYMX010074592.1, forward strand.
AAAACAGACTTCATTGCAGACATTAGAAGTAAAGTCCCAGAGAGTTTTTAGCCCTTCTATGGCCACATGGTTAGTGACAGGCAGAGCACTGTCCCCCTGGTAACCATTCCATGGTTCTTTCCATCCACTTAGTTGAGGCTTAGGTCACAATAATCTGTAGTTCGGCAGCAACAACAAGGGAAGGCTGTGATGACAGCCTTATGCATCCACCTTGCGCCCACCTTGTCCCTGACTGGCCACGCCTAAATGAAGCAGCATCAGGGATGCAGCTCTGTTTCAAGCACTGGTCCCATTTCCCTCCACCCCACAGCAGCAGCTTCTGTCTCTTCTATACATTCTCGCACCACTGTCTCTCAGAAGAAAACCTCAGTCTTTCTGGTCCCCAGACTAGAATCCCATCAGAGCTCCCAAAACAGATAGAGAGGAGCTCACGACAAACTCTGTGCCAATCCTGTCCAGCCAGTCTCCCATCCAGGCCTGAGGTGAACCCCAAAATTCCCTGACTCAGTTTCAGCCAAATGACTCAACACTTCTGTCAAATAACTGGCCCCTTGAGTGAAGCTTTCCAAATGGAGCAGTCAGACTTGATTGAGCATTGCTATGAGGTTTACTGTTTCTTCTATCGTCAAAACTAAACAATAAGTTATCTGACCCTCAAGGCTACCATATATTAACTCACTGTTTTATGGAATTTGAGGCTAACCAAGTCTTCTTCCTCAGTAAGAACAACAAACCAGATAATGTCAGGAACCATATCGTTACAAAATAATCAAATAGAGCATCTATTTGAAAACAGCAAGAAAAGGCTTATAAATCTGTGACTGTTTCAAAAGTTGAAAGATGCACAATCCCCATATAATTAGCAGAACATTTGCTATGTCTTTGGGAGTTAATTCCCTGACCCCCAGTTTTCTTCCCTGTATTTCAGATGTAAAGACTGTCTGCTGTTTAGTAAACACTATGGACAGGTTAAGAACTAATGTTTTAGAAAACTCATTAGTATGTATGCCTCTCCAATCCAATCAGGATCCAATAATAAACATTAATCAAAGGTGTTCATGCTTTATGTGTAAAACTGTTGCAGAAATGTCAAGAGTGTAATGAATCCTAAGGGTTCTTGCTAATTCTGACTCATGACTTAATATCAGTGTAAAATTGGTTATTTATGAAGGAATTAATAAAGGTGTTTTTTTTTTCCTCCTGTGTGTGTGATTTAATGGAGAAAATATACCTACTTCCCTCTTGGACATTATATCTGTGTGGTTCTATACAAAGAAAAAATATCTGGATGAATGCTAAAGAGAAGGTAAACACTTCCCTTGACTTCTATATTAATATTAATACTAATACTTCCAGTCCAGGAGGTGCTGGGGCTACAGCAGAGTGGGTAGCCCCAGAGTCATGGTTTCTCTCTATTCTCCTTAGAGTCTTCTCCTCAAATATGTATATTATTTTTGTTATAGAATAAATGTAAGAGGAAGTGTTTCTATATGAACTTTAAAATGCCTGCTTGTGCCTATGTAGACTTTGTGGTTTCTTCCTTACCAGCATCTAATTAATTCCACTACTGTCCTCTGTGCAGAATCCACACTGTTTGCCTGACACTGGCATTTGACATTACCCTATATTGTTTGCGTCATGTTGGCATTTGGTGTGGTCCCTAGTGGTGACATATCGCTCTCCTTCCACCCCTGTCTCTCAGAAGCTCATAGCCCAAGAGCTACAGTAGCCATCCTGTGACATCTTGTAAGCAGGAGGGCACTTAGCCTCTGTTGAAAGCGGAGTTCAGCACTGAAAGGAAACATGTCCCTGGTGACCATTCTTAGCCAGTAGCCACCGCATTTCTGAAACCTGACCTTTATGACTTTTTTGTTATTGGGCCGATACATTCCATGTTGTCTACACCAGTGTAAGCTGGTTGTCTGTTATTTGCAACCAGAAGCTTGCTAACTGGTACAGTAATTACTCAGAACATTTGGAGGGAGAGGAACTAAGTAACATACTGAGTGCCCACAGATTTGATCATTTTATTCCACTAAATGGTGTATACCATTTTCCCAATTTTATGCATAAGAAAACTGAGGTGTGTAGAAACTAAGTAACTTGACCAAAGTCATAGTGGCAGAAGCAGAATTATAGTCAAGTCTCTCTGAAACCAAGGCCCATTTTCATTCTGTTAGACCAGCAGTTCTCAACCTATTTCTTCTTTATCGTACATAGCAGATGAGATACGAGTACTAAACACACTCCCACGGGCATATGTAGGGTTGAATGTAATTCCTGGCCTCTACCCGTAATTCAACCTGTTTATCTGCTATTCAAGAAAGCAAATCAGATGCAAGTTGGAGTGGCATTCTTGCAGGATAACCTTGACATTTCTTTAATTTAAAAGGCAAAAAATTACTCCAAACCCACTGAGGCCTTCTGTCATTTAACTTCAAATTATTTTTGACAAATCTCACTGACACATTGCTCCTATTGCTCCTTTCTTCCTCTCACTCCACTTGTTAACGATTGAATGCTTGTGTCCTGCCCCAAGTTCATATGTTGAAATCCTAACCTCCAATGAGATCGTATCAGTAGGGAGGCCTTTGGAAGGGGCTTCAGTCATGAGGGTGGAGCCCTCCTGAATGGGCTTGCTGCCCTTATGAAAGAGACCCTAGAGAACTAGTTTGCTCCTCCTCCTAGCATGTGCGGCTACAGTGAGAAAACAGCCATCCACGAACCAGGCAATGGGCCCACGCCAGACACCGAATCTGCCAGTGTCTTGGTCTCGGATGTACCAGCCTCTAGAACATAAGAAATAAATATTTGTTGTTTATAGGCAACCCAGGCCATGGCATTCTGCTACAAAAACCCCAACAGACTAAGACAATGCTAACAAAGTAGATTCATCCTTCTGTACTCTCAGGACACGCTGGAGGGCTAAGGCATTATGACTCATGTAGAGAGTTAGTGCTGGAGGTCAGAGCGCTTCTTATCATCATCTGAATGAGAACAACTCCACCATGTCTTTAGTGGCAGTACTGAGGCTTCCCTCTACCAGTTCTAGCACTATCTAGTTCAGATTTCTCCTGGCTTGGCCATCTGCCCTGCTCTGTGGACTTTGCACTGACTACGTTTGGTTTCGTTAGATGTACTTACCACAGTCAAAAAGGATTGAGACAGCTTACAGTATGGGCCCAGAACTTGTACTTGAGAACAAATCGAACAACAGAAGAAAGGTAGGAGCCAAGCAATAAAATAGGGAGAGGGGATGATGCCAAGGGACCTTGAAGAGGGTCACTTAACCCCAGAACAGTGGTCAACTGTGGAATGTGACTCAAACACCAGATCCACTTTCTATTTCTACCTCTCAGTCCCAAAATCTTTTAGCAAGTTGTAGTAATAAATATATTTCTTACACGACTTCAAAAAATGCGTTGGCAAACCAGAACTCAACCACAACTCATACTCAAGTAACTTGTTAACATGAAGTCATCATCCTATGACCTTAAGAACTGATATCTCAGCAGTTGTCTGGGGAACCATGTGAATTTAGACCAGGACACGACGATAGTCACTGACTCTGCTGCTGTTGGCTCTTGGATTACAGGGACTCATTTTTAAAAGACCACAGAAAATTCATTGTTTTCTTCTATGAATAAATTCCCCTCAGATGTAAGCAAATGCGAACACTATTGCATTCTGCTTTCCCTCTAGTCTGCATTTCCTGGTGTTGAGTTTAAGCTGCAATTCAGTCTATCACCCTCTAAGAGCAGTCTGTTCACTTTAAAGAGGGAACGCATGCCAGGGATCCTGGTTGGTGTCATGTTTGTGTGTTCTGTTGTCTCTCTCTCTGCCACATCAGCGTTCCCTGCTGCTGGTGTAGTTCTGAGGGCCAGATCCACAAGGCCCAGGACAAAAAGTGCCTGAGCTTAACACTCATGTTATGTCTCAGTGGGACACAACAGCAAATACTCTGGCCACATTTACGACTCACCAAAGACCTGACAGCACTTCATGTCTTTTTGGTAAGCCATGAATATTAATTAGGTGACTATGAACATTAGGTGTCTGTTGTTGCTTCTGTTCCTTTTTACCCATAGTCAGAACCCCACACTGCACTAAATCTTTGGCTAACGTGTCTCATAGGTTGGAACTAACTTATCTATCCATAAACGTCATGTGAACTCTGCCTGTGTTTCATGAGCTATTTCCATTTATTCTTAGTTTAACACTTAGATGGTATTTGTACTCACAACCCACTGGGCCAGCCTGCTCCCTTCCTCCCTCCCTCCCTCCCTCCCTTCCTCCCTCCCTTCCTATCACGATTGCAGCACTCTCACCATGCATTCTGAGGAGATGACTGCATGTCATTTTTCCCAACTGGACTGGGATCTTCAGGGGCAGGGACATGATATTTTTTGGGGTTTTTTTGCACCCCCAGCCCACTGTCTGGTGTAGCGTTAGTGGCTTATACATGTTTTCTGAGTAAAGGAATGAAGAAATGAATCAACCCACAATGTAGTTGAAGATGTAAGGATGTAGAGATGGTCTGAAATAAATGACAGGCTGGTGCATCTTTCTCCCAACAGCCTGCTCAGATGGTGCCTGGTGTGGTTGGAGATGAACAGACAGATTTAAGGGACGTCGCCAGATTCTCTGTAATGTTGAGCAGCCGCTGTCTCCAGGCGCAAATGCCAGCTCTCAGCTGCACAAAATTGTGCTCCCTCCTGGGGAACAGAAAATCTGGATCAAGCTCATGTGCCCAGCTTCCTGCCAAGTGTTATCATGACTGCCTGGTTCCCTCAGATGACAGTAATGAAGTAGGGACTTAATAGACCTCACCTCAGTGTGTCTGGGGAATCACATTGTCAATTAGAATCTCCTTGGGAACCCTGACAGATGCGTTCTTTGGCTAACTTTGGCTTCTGTTCTTTGGTTAAGGCTCCTGGTCTGATGCTTGCTTTCTTGGACAAGGCTCATTTTGGCCAGAGGCTCAATTAAACTATTGTTTGTCAGTGGTGTTCATGAGAAATGAGATGATCTTCCAACATGCACTGTGGCATCACACTGATTAGGACTGTTAGCTGACGTTTAGGGACAGCCTCATGGTACCAGGTAGAGGACATCAAGACCTGGCAGAGAAGCAAAGCCACTCATCTGTGCCAAGGCTGCAATCTAGTTTTGCTGAGCATCCCCTGTTCAGTCTCCTAAGCTGAGATTTCACACCTTCCTGATCCAATCCAAACTATAACATCTATATTTGTACTGAAGCCCCAGGGGAAGAAAACTGCATTATAATGAATGTGTTTTGTTAGCTACAGCATAATAAACATGATGCTATAATTATCCATGTTTTCATAGAGCTAGAAAACTAATCTCTTTAAGAATTAGCGTCCCTGGCAGACAGGCTCAGCATCTTTGCCTTTGTTCTGTGGTGATACATGCATGGCCTTGTAGTGAGTTTGTTTGTTTCAGCATTTTAGCAATATCAGAATAAAAAACATATTTAAAATATTTTTGTATGTGACTCTGATTAGAGTGAGTATTGAAATCGTTTGAAATCGTTGAAATCGTTTTGTGATCCAGCTCTGCCTTGCGATTTCACTTTATGAAAAAGCTTATTAATGTAACCTACAACTGCAGGAGCTTTCCCCAGCAGCTGCTGAATCCCTCTCACCCCTGCCCTTATTCTAGGTCAAGTTATTCCATTGATCAAGGCAGTAAGACCTGAGAGACTAAGAATGAAAAATTCCCTTCCATATTCTATATCATCCTTGGGATTGGCACTTTATATTCCAGTATTAGTGAGTTGATATTTTGGATCTGGAAGACATCACCTTCTAGCATATTCGTTTACTGGAGTGTCTGCCCTGTGTCACGTACTCTCCTAGTCCCTTGGATACAACAGTTGGCCAAACAAAAATCTCTGACATCCTAGCAGAGGGATACAGAAAAAAATATATAGATACATAAAATACATAATGTTGGAATGATGGTTTGTGCTATAAAGGGGGAAAAATGAAAATAAAGAAGGAGTTTGGGGAGGGAGCTGTAATTTATAGTTTAATCAGGAAAGGCTTCACTGAAAATGTGACTTTGAGTAAGCGCTCTGTTAAGGTATGATTATCTCAAGTGGAAAAATGTAAAAAGCTGTAATTTTAACCAGCAATAACTATTGCTGGTTAAAAGTTATTAACTGGATATCTTCTGGGAGATAATCTTGCAGCGTGGCCCAAAAGCAGTAGAAAAATTGGAGAACCTAGTTGGAGTCTCCATGTGGTGACACCAAAAAAAGAATTCTACTACTCTGTAATTTATCCTGGAGCACCGGCAGCCCCATGGCTGGGCAGGGCCTTATGTGGTCCTCATCTCATCCCATCTCCTAAACCAGGGTTTCAGGACACTTGGACTGGGAGAATTATCTTTTGAGGAACATGGATTATGTTTGGGAGATGGAGTTCTCTCCAATTTGAAGCCCCAAGAAAGACTTCCCCTTTTCTCTGCTGCTTCTTTCTTCTGTAGATAGTTTTCAGAAGTTTTTTAAACTTATAAAATTGATTTCCCTTTTGCCTGAGTCCTTGATCATTAGTTGTATATAAAGAAAAAGTCCATGTGTATAAATCGGTGGTTCATATTATATTCACAGGAATGGGAATGCCTGAATTTATTTTTTTAACTTTTCTCAGACTCTGAGTAAATAGAATTCTTCCACCATGAAATGACAGAAAACAAGGTGTGACAATAGTTATACTGCAGTGTCATCCAGTCTTGCAAGTTGTTAGACATGAAAACAAGGGGGCAGGCTGGAACTGAGAACTGATGTGCCCCGGAGAACGTGGGGCCCACGTAGGGTACTGCAGGTCCCGGGCTGTGATCGTCTCTGACTTCAGAGGTGGGTAAGCTGAGCTCTGCCCAGCTACTGAGTTTGCTCAAGCTCTCTATTCTCTGGTGATGTTCTAGCCTTGCTCTGCCCCTGAATAGGCTGGTTCCAAAGAGCGTTCATAAGAAAGCCTGGGACAGAGTTAACAGTGACCACACGTGGGAACAGTCGAGTTGCTTCCTTTGAGGGTTAATGACAACCAAGCCAGGAGGGATAAAACACCCAGACCGGTCTAAAGGAAATATCAGACTGGAGTGCACATAAGTAGAACGACTCATCCACTGGGCTGTCTGTGCAGGGCACCTGTCCTCTTGCGGTGCTGATATTCCGAATCATGAAATCAACCGCAGCAACGCTTCATTTGTTAGCTAGAAATGGTGTGACTTTGCTCATTATTAATTATATTTTTTCACCCCCAAAAAACCAATGTAGGATGAGTCTCACATGTAAATTGTAAAAGTCAAAGCCTAACACAGGGATTTTCCTACTTGAGCCTGCATCAAAATGACCGGGAGGGCTTGCTAGGACAGAGTGCAGGTCCCCACTTCCAGACTTCCCTTTTGTAAATCTGGAGTGAAGCCTAGGCATTTGTGTTTCTAACAGAGTTTAGAAGAATATGAATTTGTTGATGCTGATGCTCCTGGGCCAAATTTCAGAACCACTGGTCTAATAGATTTCTCCACTTTTCCACATGGCTGTCCCTTCCCATCAGGGAAACACTTCTTTCTTCATGGCAAAAATGTAATAGCGTTACATTCATTATTTCTGTTTCCTTTCTATAGTTTTTGATTTTCTGAAAGTGTCACAGAGTGGTCCCAAAAGAAGTGTTCATAAGCAGCTTCCTGTGCAACACAGCTAAACAAATAACACTCTACCCATTGCAGATGTATAATTGGAATTCAAATTGATTTGTGTGTATGCTTTGTTGATGAGTAGCATTATTTATAAAACTTGGAATTGGACTGTCTGCATGGAGTTATTTCTACCATTTAGTTCAACGCTAAGTGATTCTGTGCATCCAAAATTGGTAGAGCTAACAGAGGAGCACTGTGTAGAATTCATATACTATTTTTCTTATTGAAATACTAGCAGCACATACCACAGTCCATTTGCTGTTTCAGTTATATACATATATATGTCCAATATGTCACACATGTATATACATATATAAGTACAGACAAAAATTCATGAATCTTTAATTATGTATATTTCTATATGATTAATTATATTATATAATATATTACCAATATTAACATGTTAACATATAGTGTATATCATATTATTACATATATATGTGTACATACACACACTCACATACAAGAATCTAAGTTCCCTTGGACATGACCCTAAACATTTCAGAGAAATGACCCTAAGTATTTTTGGAGTAGTAACTCTAGGTGGAGCCATTTGGGACATGAATGAACAATACTTTGAACATTTTTTTTTCTCAGAATCAATACAGCCAGTCACACTTTATTTTAAATTAATTTTTAAAAATATCATGTAAGTGCAAAAGGGACTGGGACACGCACCTAAAATAGATGGGAGAATTTTTGATTGACTTTTGTTTGGAATAAAAAATGTGTCCCTTTGGCTTAGAAACGAAACCTACAACTCTCTTTTGAACCCCTCTTTAAAGTTCTAAAATCCACTTCATTTTATTATTATTTTTTTTGAAGCATTCTTAAATTTTAATACTTGGAGTATCTTGAATCCTTTTTTTTCACTGTTCACATCTTTTTTTATTTCAGCATATTATGCAAAACAAATGTTTAGGTTACATGCATTGCCTTGTCCCCCTTTCCCCCTAAGTCAGAGCTTCAAGTGTGTCCATCCCCCAGATGGTGGCCATCGCACTCATTATGCATAAGAAACAATGGTGATCTAGCACCTCTTGTATTTTCTTGGATAGAGCTGAAACCTATTCTACTAAGTGAAGTATCCCAAGAATGAATAAACAGGTACCACATGTACTCACCAGCAAATTGGTTTCACCGATCAACACCTAAGTGCACATATAGGAATAACATTTATCAGGTGTCAGACAGGTGGGAGGGGGGAGGAGGGGATGGGTATATACATACATAATGAGTGCTTTGAACATTTTTAAGAGTAAAAATAATTTTAAAATAAATTTGTTGTAATAATGCCTTCAGAAAGCAATACAGCAAAATCCCATGATGACAAGCCTCTAGCTGAAGACACGAAGGGTGACAAGCTGATTTTTCTACTAGATCTGGAAAACAAATATTTTTAAGACATGTAGACCAGTTATGGAACACCATTATGAGAACACTGGATATTAATTTAACAATGATGTTAATATATGTCCTTTTTCTCAAGGGGAAATAGGACCTAATTAAATGGATTTATTGAATTACACGTGTTTTTGGTAAGTTCTCCATGGAAATTGGGTAAAGAAGGGAACCAGTAGAACAGCAGCAAATGTTTCCTGGATGTTCCAAGTGGTGGCTGAAGGGACGCATCTAGTAAGGCCTGGGAAAACATGACACACAGGGACAGGTTTGGGGACCAGGTAGAACCTATAAAACCCTCTTGAAACACTTGGTACTTTTTCTTGTTGCCAGAATTAAATTATCTTGACAAGTGAAGCAATTAGAGTTCAGACAGTTTACTTGCCCATAGTCTCTTAAATCACATTGGAATACTCACAATAAACCTCAGTTCATGTCTCCCAAACTGACATACATTTTTCTATACAATACAAACATTCCTCAGCCTGCCTTCCAGCAATCAACCAGACACACGTGGTGGTAGAACAGGACATGTAGGTTCAGTTCCATGTCACTGAGAACTTACGATCCAAAAGACAGCCACAGTTATCAAAACTTATGCAAGACTTATACAAGGAGAATTATGAAAAACTAAAAGAAGAAATTATAGAAGATGAAAAAAGATGGAAAAATCTACCTTGTTCATGGATTGTTAGAATCAATATTGTTAAAATGTCAATATTACCTAAAGTGATCTACAGAATAAATGCCATCCCCATCAAAATAGCATCATCATTATTTACAGACCTAGAAAAAATAATTCTTCACTTTGTATGGAACCAGAATAGACCTCATATAGCCAAAGCAATCTTAAGCAAAAAGAACAAACTGGGAGGCATCAGTCTTTCAGACTTCAAGTTGTATTACAAAGCAATAATAATCAAATCAGCTTTTCATTGGCACAAGAACAGAAACATTGATCTTTGGAACAGTACTGAGAGTCCAGAGATGAAAACATCTGCATATGGTAACCTAATCTTTGATAAACCAGACAAAAATATACATTGGGGAAAAGAATCTCTTTTCAATAAATAGTGTTTGGAAAACTGGATAGCTACATGCAGAAAAATGAAACTGGATCCCTACCTCTCACCTCTCACAAAAATACACTCAAGATGGTTAACAGACCTAAACCTAAGGCATGAAACCTTAATAATCCTTGAAGAAGATGTCAGGAAAACCCATCAGACATTGGCCTAGGGAAAGAATTCTTGAAGAAGCCCCCCAAAGCAATTATCACAGCAACAAAAATAAACAAATGGGATCTGATCAAATTAAAAAGCTTCTGCACAGCTGAAGAAACTATCACTAGAGCAAATAGACAACCTACAGAATGGGAGAAAATATTTGCTCTCTACAATTCCGATAAAGGTCTGATGACAAGAATCTACCTAGAACTCAAAAGAATTAACAAGAAAAAAATCAAACAACCCCATCTATAAATGGGCAACGGAAATGAACAGAAACTTTTCCAAAGAAGACAGAATAATGGCTAGAACACATATAAAAAATGTTCAACATCTCTAATCATTAGAGAAATGCAAATCAAAACCACAATGAGATACCACCTAACCCCAGTGAGATTGGCCTCTATCAAAAAATCTCAAAACAGGCTGGGCGTGGTGGCTCACGCTTGTAATCCTAGCACTCTGGGAGGCCGAGGCGGGTGCATCACTCAAGATCAGGAGTTCAAAACTAGCCTGAGCAAGAGTGAGACCCCATCTCTACTATACATAGAAAGAAAGAAATTAATTGGCCAATAAAGATATATATAGAAAAAATGAGCCAGGCATGGTGGCACATGCCTGTAGTCCCAGCTACTCGGGAGGCTGAAGCAGAAGGATTGGTTGAGCCCAGGAGTTTGAGGTTGCTGTGAGCTAGGCTGACGCTATGGCACTCACTCTAGCCTGGGCAACAGAGTGAGACTCTGTCTCCAAAAAAAAAAAATCCCAAAACAACAAATGGTGGCAAGGATGTGGAGAGACAGGAACACTCTTACACTGCTGGTGGGACTGCAAATTGGTGCAACCTCTGTGGAAAAGAATTTGGATATACCTCAAAGAGCTAAAAATAGAAATACCATTCGATCCAGCAATAGCATTATTGGGCATCTACCCAAAAGAGTGTAAGACATTGTGTTATAAAGACATCTGCATCCGAATGTTTATGGCAGCACAATTCACTATTGCAAGGATGTGGAAACAACCCAAGTGCTCACCAATTCATGAGTGGATTATTAAAATTTGGTATATGTATACAATGGAATAATTCTCAATTATAAGAAACGTCAGTGAGCTGGCACCGCTTATATTATCCTGGATTGAGCTTGAGCCCATTATGCGAAGTGAGGTGACACAAGATCGGAAGAATGGGCTCCACATGTACTCGCCATCAAATTAGTACTGACTGATTAACACTATGGTGCTCTAATGGTGGTGGTGTTCACCAGGGATTTGGGGGTTGTGGGGGTTAGACTCACATCTGAGGGATGCAGTGAGCATTGTGGAGGGGAGGGGCATACCTCTAATCCCTGTTAGGGAGAGGCAAAGATATAAAATGTAACCAAAATGTCTGTACTCTCATATTTTCCTGAAATAAAAAAAAATAAAATAAATTAAAAAAAGAATGGGGCAATTTTATTGTGGTGGTCTGGTGAATGTTATCCTTGATTAGAAAAGTGAAAGATATTAAGAAAGAATATTATCTCTTACAACATACCAAAAGAAATAAGAATAAGAACATTCTAATTATTAGTGTCATTAGGAATAGGCTTTTTTAAATGTATTCACTATATCTTCATTTTCCAAATGAACATGTTTATTTTTATGATGATAAAATGCCCTAATTTAAATATATGTAATTATTTTCTAAGTAAAATATCAAAGTTCAAGAATCATCAACGTTTATAGTAATGGTACAACCCACGACTTACGCTTACGCAACATCCCCACTTTAGGGAAAGAACTGAACGTGGGTTAGAAAAATCTAGCTTCCAATTCTCATTACTAACTGATGATTAATTTTGTGTGTCAGCTTGACTGGGCTAAAAGATGCCCATATAGATGGTAAAACATTATTTCTGAATGAGTCTGTGAGGGTGTTTCTGGAAGATATTAAGCATTCAAATGAGTTGACTGAGTAAAGAAAATTACCCTCACCAGTGTGGGCAGATAATATACAATTGCTGAGGACCTACATTTACTCTCTCTGCTCTCTTCATCTTTCTTTATTCCTAGCTGTCTGACTGTCATTGTTCTTGGGACTTCAGACTCACCCTGGGACTTACATCATTGGCTCTCCTGGTTCTCAGACCTTCAGGTTTGGGCTGGAGCTATACCATTAGCTCTGTTGGACCTCCAGCTTACAGAGAGCACATCACAGGACTTCTCAAGCTACATAATTGCATGAACCAATCCCTCACTATAGATCCCTTTCTATATACCTCTATGTATCTTATTGGTTTTGTTTCTCTGGAGAACCCTGACTAATACACTAGCTGTTGAATTTGGGTAAGTCATTCTTATCTAAGCTTTCATTTCCCAACAGGTAAAATCAGGATGATGATGGTTACCCACTCTCTTCACAGAGTTATGAGGAACAAATGATAAAATGTATTTCCAACAATAGTTGGAAATCTACAAAGTGTTTTATGGTATAAACAATGCTAAGATACATGTTAGCTCAATTTCATACAAAAGAGTCACTTTATGAAATCTTTGTCTTGTTTTCTTTTTATAATGTATTATGATGTATTCTTACTTAAAATAAAAACGTAAAAATACCTAAAAAGTAGAAGAAAATAAAAGTCAACCATAAATATCACCATCTAGAAAAAAACTCCTGTTAATGTTTTGAATACCTATATATTATAGATATTATTATATATAATAGATATATAATTGAATTTACTCCAGATGGTTCATATAAAAAACTAATAAAGAGGGTGCTTTCAGAAGTGTGGGCAGGTTAAGGGATTACACAAGGGATAGTGGGACACAGAGAATAGCAAAAGTGGAAAGCTATGACCACCCCTTAGCCAGAGGCAAGGGGAGAATATACAGCTACTTGGCAGGAACTATAATCATGGAGAGCCATAGATTTGGTGTCAAAACAGGAAGAAATCAATCACCAGACCATTTTCTTCTTCAGCCCTCCAATTTTATGCTGGTGCTACCAATTAGCCAAAAATAATTAGAAGGAAGCTCCTGATTAAGAAGTTTCCAAAATACGATAAGAATTACCCTCTTAAGACACAGAAAAAGGCAGAGAAGGGTGGAAGATCACCTAGTGGGATATGGTCAAATAGAGAAAAATTAGCATATATATTAAAATGGTATATATACTATACAGTTTAATTTTGCATGTTAAACTTTCAGTTCACATGACATCAATGAGCATTTGAAGAATAAAAGTAGACCTTTATCTTACACAATATACAAAAGTCAACTCAAAATGGATCAAAGACTTAAATATAAGACCTGAAACTGTAAAACTACTAGAAGAAAACATAGAGGTAAAGCTACATGACATGGGTCTGGGTAATGATTTTTTGGATATTACCCAAAAGCACAAACAAAAAAAAAAAAAAAGCAAAAATAGACAAATGGAATGACATCAAACAAAATCTTCCACACAGCACAGAAAACAAGAAAGTGAAGAGAAAACGCACAGAATTCCTTATAGTTTTGATATGATCTAATTATTACATCATAATTTTGTTATATTACCCACTATTGACATCTGATATGAGTTATTTTAAACTTAGAGAAGACAGAAATACAGATTGAAGATCAGAAGGTGATTTGGTGAAATCATATGATTGACTGACACTTTTTTATAATCTACTCTTTGGGTAAACAAAGAAAGAAACAAAGATCCTATGGCAAATTGAAAAAACATTGCCATGGTATTTTGCAACTACTTTTCTACCATCTAAAGATGGAGTCTATTTCCCTACCCCTTAAATCTGTGTTGGCCCTGTGTCTTGCTTTGATCAATAAACAGAATGTAACAGAAGTGATGTCATGGGAATTCCAGAGTCTGGAGTTAAAGAGACTTTAAAACTTCTGCTTTAGTCCTATTGGAACACTGCCCTGACCTAGCCATGTAAGGAAACTGGTCTAGCCTGCTGGAGACCATGAGGACATGTAAGGGAACCAGGTGCCTTGGTCAGCAGTCAGCACCAACAGCCAGGCATGTGACTGGGCCACATTGGACCCTCCATGCCAGGTGACCCTCTGCCTGAATGCAGTTGCATGCATAAGCCCAGGCAAAACCAGCAGTGGAATCTTACAGCCAATCCACAGTACTATGAGAAAAAATAAATCCTTACTATTTGAGCCACTATATCTTGGGATACTTTGTTTCTCAGCAATCATTAACAGATATAGACCTCATAAGAGGCACTGGCCATGTCTCTGAATCACTGACTGATTTCAGTTTCATACTACAGTACAGATGTGGGAACCAAGAGACTGTGAACCTTTTTTCCCAGGAGAAAATGAAGTCGTTTGAATCTGTACATGAAAGAATCATATATAAGTTGATAAAAATCGAGGTGTGTTAATTTTTGAGAAGAAAAGGTTATTAATAAAATTAAATTACATGTGTAAATCACACCACAACTAAAGAGCAAACCCACTTCCAGAGTGTGTATGGGCTTCTTTGGGCCATCCTCCCATGGGCAGACCACACTGCCAGTATGCTCATCCCTGGGCAAACAAGGCTCCTCAGTTTGCAGGACACGGCTGCAGTGGGGAGACAAGGCAGGAACCTGTAGATTTCCCAAGCACTGTCACATTCTATAACAGAAGTCCGAAAAATTCAAGAACTGTAAATTCAAACCTGGCCTTCCAAGTTATGATGGAGATATATTTTCCAAGAGTTGAAGACAAAACATTTTATTTAAGTTTGTTAACTTGATTTAAAACTTCAACACATTTAAACTAACATTATCTGGACCTCCATTATAGTATTTAGTATCTCAAACCCCACCAGTTTTAGAAGTCATTCCCAACCTTCCAAATTGAGGTCCACTGACCCGTGAGGGCCCATGGATATATTCCTTCTCATCACACATTCACTTTTGATGATAATATTTTCATCATTTGAGTTTCAATTGAACAAATACTGGCTAAGCACTTGGAATATGCTGAATATGCTCTAAGGTGATACTTGATAATTACTGAACTAATTGTTTGGTTGAAAATAAATATCCCCAATATTTTTAAGTTTATACAACCATAATATGGTTTCGCAAAACTTAATATAACTTTAAGTAATTTTGTTTTCTTTTTATACCCTCATTTCTAACTTCTTTTTAATAAGGAACTGAAATACAGATGGGATTATAGCTATTCTTTATAGTTTTCTTGTGTGTATTTTCTTGTTTTCTTTTTTCAAGAATAGGTTTGCATTGCTCTATAATAAAAATTAAAAAGTACAAAAACACTGAAATAGTTTACAAAACTATAAAAGTATTCTATGGCTAATTCCCTGAGCCAGGAAAGTAGCAAAATTGCAAATAAAAAGAAAGATATTTAGGAGGAATGTTGAATAAATCTTAGAGATAGAGAAAAGTTGAAAGTTAAAGGTGAGAGCGAGGTGGAACCAACAACAACGATGAGGCTTCTGGTTTAAGCAGCTGGTAAGAAAGCAGTGCTGCTCTTTGCAATGGGGAACACAGTCCACCTGGAGGGAAGCAGCTGAGAGTACGAAGACAATAATCAAGTGCAGAAATGCTGCATGTGGAGAATGGATGAGGTGGAAGAGCACATCATCACAGTGTGACTCTTCTACCAATTAATTAAAGTCATGATCATCCTTGTTTTAGAAAAATCACTCTATTTGTTCACTTGTAGCATGTCTATTTGGATCATAAGCCATTTCTTGCTTTTCTTTTGCTCAGTGTTACATTTTGCTAGTGAAGCATCCCTCCTACAACAGACTGGCTCAGAAGAGTTGACTCCTAGAACCCCTGATGGAAACACTACAGGGAGGGAAACTGGATTCAGGTCTGGCTTGCTGCAGTGCTTCTCTTAATGGGTAGAAATGTAATATTCATTAAAAAGAATTCAGACTTCAATCACTGTAATGATCATGAAACTTCTTTCATCAATGCATAATAGAACAAAAAGATTGATTTTCATTAGGAATGACTTTCAACATTTTTTTTTTTTGCTTCTTATATAAAAAATAAGTCTCTTCAAAGTCTTATAAGGTCCAAGACACTTCTGATCTGCTTGGAAACAGTAGGTAAATTTTTATAGATTTTTCTGCCCTTCACCACCATAGTACATTTAGAATACTCCATTATCTGGTGAAATTTAGCAGCCTAAAATTGCTTTCAGTTGAGAAGCCCCGCACTTCTCAGTAAAGTGCTATTTTTGAAAAGGACATTTAGTATGACTAGGACATTGTGCAGCTTCTTTTTTTTTCTTTTCCCCCAACACGGGTTTTCGAAGGAATGAGGAACAGGAAATAGCCATCAATAATATTATTTCATTGTTCATTTATAGTCCCTAAAAGTTAGAAAATGACTGCTTAACCTTTTCTAAGCATCCATAAAGAACTGAACAGTTTCATGAGAATAAGACTTCATCCACAGGCATCTGCATGTGTAAGATGTTAAAGAAATGTTGAGTCCTCCAGATTGCCTGGCCACTTTAGATTATACAGACATACCTTGTGTTGTTAAGATGGATCCTTGTTAAACTTGAAAGTCAGTCTATTTACAAACTTAGAAACACTGAATTAAAAAGGCCCATACAAGACCCGAAGAATGGGTCCCACTTGTACTCACCATCAAATTGGTATTGACTGATTAACACTATGGTGCTCAAAGGGTGGAAGCGAACATTGGGGACGTGGGGGGTGGGGGGTGGACCCAGGTCTGAGCGAC
>CAUYMX010074593.1:0-10137 GCA_963573855.1 Lepilemur septentrionalis
GAAGCTGAGTTTAACGTTCAATTTCCCATGTTTAAAAATTATTATTTTTTCTTCATTCATGCCTCATGAACTTCAGTAAAATTGGGAAATGGTGCAGTGGCTGCAAATATCCATGGGCAAGTTGTACCGGAAGCCGATGACATTTTAATTAAATGTATAGTTGGTGGAGAGAGAGCAGGAACAATCTGAGGGGAGACAGAGACACAGAAGGACAGAGACAGAGAGAGGGACACAGATAGAGACAGAGACAGAGGGAGACAGAGACAGATAGGGACCAAGAGAGAAAGGAAGAGGAGAAAATGAGGAGGTACATTTTCTTTTATCTCCTGGACTTTAAAAACATATTACAATTAAAAATTGTAAATTAAAAAAAAAAAAAAGCCTCACAATATTAAGAAGACCATATCTGAAAATAGTCTGTTCACACTGATCCATTCCGCAAATATTGGCTTCTTGCCCCTATGTGAAGACCGATGCAGCCTTCCACCGTGGGGACAGGTCTGGACACCGGGCCCCTGAAAGGACACTCTGGGCATCTCTGCACCAGGACATTGCTCGAGATTCCCGAGAAGGATGAAGTCGTCAGCATTTCACAGCAGCGGCGTTTGTGACTAAGCCTGAAACTTACTGTTCCCATCCTAACGAAGCATTGTCACTGTGCCCGTTAGTGTCTAGTCTACCTTTGTCTTTGGCTGGCTTTTAAAATTAAACTTCCTTGGAGGACAGTTTGACTGTTTACACTTAAATTATTCCTAGGGAAGTTTATTTTCCAATCTCCTTCGGAAAATTTGACTATTTAAATAAAACAGTCCAGTAGTTTTATATTTAGAAATACATGCTTTAGAATGTTTTACCATCCCCATGCACATGACTATATGGTTACCATGAAGAATACAATGGTAATACCCCACAGTGGGACACACCGAGTGAATGAATGCTTATACCATGTATCACTTAATCAAGATTATTGAGCATCACAATATCCTAAGAGGGCAAGCATTTTGTCACATCCCCAGCACGAGTCCTTCCAATCCAGGACTTCCCAGATTTCATATAACACTCTTCTGGTCTTTGACCTATTCTCCTTATTGTGGAGAATTTTTAGAAATAATAAAACAAATAGGATAAGGTTCATATAGTCAAATATCAAATGTTTATCAGATGTCCACAGACGGGCTAACCAGCAACAGTTCTAAAATAAATATTTTTAACGGAAACATTACACATTTTTACATTTGCACCAAGTTCTATCTACTTTCCCACCTGCAACACATAAAACCATATCTTAATTGCTAATATTACTGAGTTCACAATCAATCACACATGTCTTCTTAATATGGAAACTTGAGCCATTTTTACAAAGAAATTCAAGTTACAGAGAACTCTGGTAAGCGAGCAAAATGAAAGTAAAGGATCAAGGCATTAGGTTACTCACCATGTTCTACACCGAAAGTCCCTCTCAGATCTAGGTAAGCATACTACAAGGTCTAGTACGAAGACCTTGTCTTTATGACTCTTTGAATCAAACAGTAACTAAGTGGTTTAAGCATAAGCATGTATCTTGAAAGGTTAATCCACCCATACACAGGGAAACCCCTTTTTAAAGAAAATCACTCTGCTGCCAAGAGGCTATTAATATTCACCTCTCAGCTACAAATACAACTCACAGATAAAAGATTCACAACCTATGTGAAAATACCACAGAGGATTCCCTCAGTCTCTGTGTTGTAATGGAAACACAAGAAAACAATATACCTCTTCAGGCAATCGGGGCTACTACAGGAAATCCACCTGCCCACGAAGTGGAAAAGTTATATCAGCTTAATAGGGCCAAAACACACAAACATAAATTTAGAATTCGTATAATTTACTGTAAGGACCACGGAGGTCACACACTCATTTCTAGGAATGTTCCTGTGTTTCAACTTCCTATTTCTTTCCCTGAGAGAGCTAGCACCCAGGTTAACATTTAAACAGTCACCCTTTAAAGTAATTTAGAAAACAGCGCCGTACCTTTTGAAAAGTTGCTGAGTGTTTTCTTGCTTAGAGGGGAAATTATATTTATAGTCTCCGTGTTGCTTCACTAGCACTATAAAATTAGGAATTAGGTGTATTTTTCTTGTCCTACTAGAAAATTGTCCGAAAAATCTCTCCAAAGTAATCAATTTTTACCAGTTCAGGAATGAAATGCTCGCTGTCCAAATGCCTGATAGTCATTATTATTGGTTATTTACACCGTTTGTTTATTTTGAAGCGTTCATTTTTCAGAGAAGCATGGTGAGTAGCAGAACAGCATATTGGCAAGATGGCGGAGGAGACAGATCTCCTCAGAGTGATCGTGTGCTCTCCTGTAGCTCTTATCATGACAGAAGTGGTTACTTCAGAAAAACAGATCGACACCGCGAGTTAACCAACAACAGTCCTCCTCTGTGATTCCACTTCCACACAAACACACTCTGGAAAGTCAAGAAATCTCAAAAGGAACTTCAACATTATGGTTTTTTTTTTTTATTACAGAATGTTATAAGTATTAGTCCTAGGTGCTGAAGTCATGAGTGTTTGTGATATTTTTCTTTATGCTTTTCTGTACTTTCAAAATTTTTCAAGAACAAAAATAGTCCATAACACAATGTAGCTTGCACACGCAATCAACTGAAAAAAACACAAAAAAATCAAAACAGAACTTAAGAAATAAACAGTTTGTCCTTACCCTTAACTATTAAAGTTTGATATGAAAATACAGCATACATTTGACATGAAAATATCACTGTTTCAAGATCTCCTCAAGTATTTTGAATATGTCTCTTTAAAAGTCTTTTGAATTGACACAAAATGATATTTACCCTGGTTAGTTTCTTTCCAATGAGAAAAATAATGGCTTAATGTGTCACAAGAATATGCCATTTTGTGTAATATCAGAAGAGCAAGGGGAAATTCATCAGCCAACAGCAAGAAGGTTGAAAGTTAAGCCATCCTTACAGGCTGAAATCTTTAGACCTAAGTAATAACTTCCTTTTCTGAAAGTACTTTTAATATTACAGAGTGTTATGCAAATGAACAGTGTGATTGCTATTATTAGAACTGACATATTCCCAAAGTGTGCTGAAGGGCCATCTTATCTCAAGCCATGCGTCTTTTGATTTGATGATCACATTTAAAAGGTGGAGGAAAGCATAGAGTCTTTCATTCTTTTTTCAGAGTCTGCTTTTCCAATCAGGAAGGTTGTTTCCATTAAAAACTGTGGGATGGAAGGTGGGATGACAATAATCATGCCAGTCAATGGGAAGTGGGACAAGACACCACTTCTGTTGACCTCATGGGAATGTTGGTGAAGGAGGAGAGTCTCTAAAACAGAAGGGCCGACCGTGTTGTCACTACTTCCCACCATTCTGATATAAAGGGAAACAGGACCCTCCATGCCACCGTGAACGTGTGCCATCATCCCTGGCTCATGAAACACCGTATTGCTTCTTGCATGTATCTAAGCCACTTAGCCTCCACTGTATGCAGAAACTAGCTATCTGCCAACTAAATGATGATTTTAAACTGTTCCCAGAAGAGTATTTTGTTTGGAGATTTACCTTCAGGGAAAAACAAGGAAATGAGTTAGAAAAAAAGCTATTAAAACTTGAAGACCCGTGCCTAAAGTTGATTGATCCAAAATTAATTTCACATGTCTGAGGGTCCGAGTGTCTGAAGGAAAGGGGAGGGAAGGGAGAAAATGAAAGTGGTTTAGTGAGACAAGGCCATTTAGAGATGCCTTTGGGAAAAAGAAAACAGTCACATTTAATGTTTCTTCTTTTATTCAGCGAGAGTATTAAAGAGTCTAAGATAAGGAAGTTTCCAAGCTTGAGGCTTGGGAAAGGGCAGACCCAACTTGCGTGTAAAAAGTGGAGCTGAACGTGTCACTCGGTAATAAGTTCCCCTGGACCTCGGTGTGTGGCTCGTGTGGTGGCTGATCCCAGGTGTGCTCCAGAGGACAGGCCAAGTGCTTCCACATGCCTGGAGCGATGCCAGGCACCCTCCTCTCTCCCTCTCTGCCACAGACTCAGGTCCCTTCCCTGCTCAGCTCCCAGTACCCAGATCCCAAATCACGAGTGAGAAACGGAGGTCGAGTAGAGATAATCAATGTGCTTGTCACAGTTGAAAAATTTACTTTCAAAGCCTTTGCCATCATGAAGTTTTTCTTAAAAGTGTGATAAAGCCAACCTGGCAATGTTTGTCCTCAGGAGGTGTTCAAAGTAGATCCTGTCTGTTAGGGGAGAGCTTTCTGTGGATTAGTGACATTTGACAGCCCTACAGAGTCACTGACAAGGGAGGCCCTGGCCTCTCGCCAAACTTTGCTCCGCACTGTTCTGGTGAGAGTCAAACTGGAGAGCATATTCCCATTGCAACTTCAGAACCTCACCTGGAATATCACTTAAAGGACAGAGATGGTTGTGCTGGGGCTGGATTTCAAACTAGAAGGGTGATATTTTGGGTTTTTGCTCTGCTGTTTCCTAGCCCAGTTTATTAGGAATGAACCTCAGTGTTAATCTGGGCTTTCATCGTCATAAAAAAAAAGAATGGCATTTTTTTTCCTCTCAGATCCAAACTCCCATGACAGAAGTATGTCTAACTGATTTCAGTATTTGATGGCTGTCACTTTAGAGAAATGGGTAGTTAATGTATTTTTGATGGATTCTTCCCCATTATTGTGTGTGTGCTTTTTATTTTTTTTAATTCTAGTATAGATAGCAAGGAACTAAACAGCACATGATTTAAACCGTGAAAATATCACAGTTCTGCTTTTTCCTAAGGTCAGGAATCAACTTTTATTCTGGAAAATTCTGCCAAAAGGAGGATAAATTGTGCAAACGATTGGGTCAGGGGATGGGTATAAATCTGCTTTCTAAAGGGGATGAAAGGATGGAGATGAAACACGGATCCAGATTAAATCAGAAATGCAGGTGTTTGGGACCAAAGTCCAGTTATCACTGCAAGCCAGGCCCAAAAGATGTGTTGATCCTTAAAAGGCAATTCCAGGTGTTGACAGAGTAGAGAAGTCCTGGGGGAACTCTTTGACACTCCACCCCTTTGACTTTTACCTTCCCCACAACTGTGTGCTTTCCTGTTTTCAATACACAAGAATATACTTTCTCATCCAACTTCAGGAATCCTACCTGTTTTCAACATTGAATTTGCCTCTGATCATTCCTATCTTACCACCCAAAGAACATTAACTTAGAAATCAGGCATTTTGGACCAAATTCTGTAAGACCGACAATAATTTAAATATCCTCCATCCATGGGAAAACCGACTGGGTATTAGAAGCCCTATACATTCTATTTGATGGGACCTCTTTTTACAGCATTTTCTTGTTTGCAATTGAAAAACTAAAATGGAAAAATAACTTCTGATATTAAGCTGTGATTCCCACCTTCTATGACTCTCATTTATAGTCTGTTGTTTTCATGTGATATTCAGATCTTAACTTCAACTCTGGTATCGTGGGGTTCATGCACTCAGAAATAGATGGGAACTTTAGCACTGTGAAAACAGTTACTAAAATGGTTAAGTTTATGGCTATTTTAAGGTAAAGTCATTTACTAAGCCGAAGTTTGGGAGAGGCCCTCACTGTTTTATCCCAAAGGACTGAGAAGATTACATAACAAATGTCGAATTTTACCTCCAGCACATTGAAACTCACAAGATAACTTTAAAGCTTGTATTGAAAGTCATTTTATTCATCGAGGAGAGAAATCTGTTTACAGAAGTTTAATTTAAACCAGTGCATTATTCTCCAGTGGCATTTGCTCCAACATCCTCATCACACATCAGATTCACTTAACCTCTGGAGGCTTCAGTTCCTTTATCTAAAAATGAGATTGGTGTTGATAATGCTTAAAAACCCCTTTCAGGTCAAAGAGTCTATAATTTGATATCATCCCAAATAGCAAACAACATATTTCCATTTTGATTGGTTTTATGGCATGAAATCAATAGTCTTTTTAAGGTACCTATAATAGAATAATTGGGAAAAAGATTCCAAACATATGATTCCTGCATTGTTCCACAGTGTGTCTACTCTGACTTGATTCTACTCATGGAATTATATTAACTAGTTCTGATATTAAACCAAAGTATCAAAGACGTAGACCAGTTGGACTCCCAGTACAATTAAAAAGTTACATTCCTGAATGCCAGATTTATTGCCAAGTAGTAACTAGCTCTTAGGAAAAACTGTCTTATTGTGTATTTCACTGTGCTGTAAAAATATGTGACTTTAAGAAGAAGCACTTCAACTTTAAAGAAAATTTTCTCTATTTTATAAAGATGCTAGGATTCCAGAAAGTCAAAGGTAGCCAAAGATCCAAAATAACAGGGTTTTTTTAACTTTTTTAATTACAAATGCCAAACATAGAAACTATGCAAAATTTAAGCACTACAAAACTGTACTACATGAGAAGAAAAAAAATGGAGAAGCAACTTCTAGTATTAGGCTGTGATTTCCAAAGATGACAACCATTTTCAGAAAATGTGAAAATTTTCCTCTAATTTTTTTCTTCTCTATTTACATAATAACTAGTATCATACTAAACACAATATTTTGTTACTGGATAAAGTTAATAAGTATTCCTATTGGTAATAATATGTCTAATTCGGTGAAACTAAGAATATTTCGTGCAATCCAGTAACATAGTCTCTCTTTCATCTACTATGATGAAGGGAAACAATGATAATGTCATAAATTCAAGAGGCTTCCATGATCATTCTCTCTGGTTTTTTAAATACGAATATTAAAAACTGTGTAATGTAAAGAATAAACACATTTGGACAGAGTTGACTGCTGAATTAAGTTGTTTATAATAAGGTTAGCTTGTATAATTGAATAAAATTCTCACTGTTGTATAATAAGTAACTATAAATGGAAGCAATTCACATATAAGAGTCTGATGATGATGATGATTGAAAATAATGATTAGTGCTGGGTGTGGTGGGTGCACCTGTGGTTCCAGCTACTCAGGAGGCTGCAGCGGGAGGATCACTTGAGTCCAGGAGTTGGAGACCAGCCTGGTGATATAGCAAGAGCACATGTTGACTGGGAAAGAAGGAAGGAAGGAAGGAAAGAAGGAAGGAAGAGAGAGAGAGAGAGAGAGAAAGAAAAAAAGAAAGAAAGAAAGAGAGAGAGATGGGAGAGAGGGAGGGAAGGAAGAAAGGAAGAAAAGAAGGAAGGGAAAATAACGAGCAGTTATTTCTGATCATCTATTATGTACCAATTGCTTTACAAACATTATCTCCTACTCCATTAGCTACTTAAAGTGAGGTCAACAGTACTGGCATCACCAGGAAACCTGCTCAAAATGCAGCAGCTCAGATCCCAAAGAAACCCTAGTTTGTGAGTCTCAGAAACTTTTACATTTTCTACTGTACCATGCAGTGAATATTATGACTGTTACACAAATAGACCAAGAATTTCTAAAATCAATCAGGGTGAGAGGCAGATCCAAAGCTAAACTTCAAAGATTTCACTATTTCTGATTTCCCTCTGCCCAGTTTCTCCACTCACTCAAATCCCTTCTGTGCTACCACTTCCTCCTGACTCTATCCAGACCCCACGTGAGCCAACGTGGTGCATGTCTCAGTCAAAGAAACAAAGTCCTGTCCCCTGAGGATGGATATAAACAGACTCTCCATGAGTTGGGTCCTTCACCCACAAATACCCTTCAAAAATGTAACAATTTTCTCTCTGCAACTGCAATCTTCACAATAAATGATTACCAAGTATTTCTGGCGAAACCCTAGTAAAGTGGGTATCACCATCTGCGATGAGAAGGCCGGCATTCCTTTTGCTCCCCAGAGCCCGTCTATTCCCAGCTGAGCAGGAGCCCTCATCTCCTTTTCCATGGCCAGTGTCATCGCACTCAGGAGCCTCTGCCAGATTCAGCCGGCGTGAGTCCTTCCTCCATTTCTAGGATTTGGGTGGTGACCTCAGGTAATATGGAAAGGAGTATTTATTTATCTGGAAAATACCATCTCACGGTTACAAGCTGCCACCATATATGGCCCTTCTCAACACAGCCAAAGCCAATGCAGGGCTACGGCCAAACCTCCATGTTGGTGGAAGCATTTAAGAGGTAATCTTTTTTTTCTCTCTTTTAAACTTCTTACTGATGCATAATATATAAGAAATAGTGCATGCAAGTTTGTAGCTCAATGATTTTTCAAAACCTAAATGTACCTGTGCAACCAGCATCCAGAGCAAGAAGCAGAACATCACCAAAGAGGTAGTCATTTCATCGCCTACCCACACAGAGCTTGTGAATTACCAGTGATAAGTGGCCCTGCCCTTGTACCCCATCTCGTCCCCACTGAGACCAGAACTGCCTCTCTGAGACCAGCCCAAACTGGCAAGCCATAGAATTGAGAGCTAAATAATTGGCTGCTTTATGACATCTCTAAGTTGCCGGGTGATTTGCTACACAGCAAAAACTGATAGAATGCCTTCTCAGGTACTAAAAAATGTACAACTATTAAACATTAAATTTACTTCAAGTTTTATTTTTGTCTTTTGAAAAACTTTTAAGGGTATGCGATTTACAGCCTGCAGCCCCATTTCTAAGAAAAATGGACACAATACACAAATAATCCCCTGTCAATTGTTTTGTGATGTCTCAAGCAAGTCTAGGGTCATTCTTACTTTGTTCTGAAACCACCCCTAAAAATTCTGCCTAGTTTCCTGTGGGCCCAGGCTCCTCACATCCTGTCTCTGGTAGAGTGAGAGGGTCACTCTGGAGACCTGCCCCTGCCCACCGCAGGTTAGTTAGAAGATCCAGCAGCTTCATGTCCTCTGGTCCTTCTTTGCTCATAAAGGCAGCTGTGGAGAACTAGAAAAAATAATTCTTCACTTTGCATTATGACTCTTTTATAGTCACATTCTGTATGATTGAAACCATTTTCCTCCTGTTTTACTCCCATTTCAAAGATGAAGGCCACAAGAATATGACATGTGAAATGACTAGGTCATTGTCATAAATCAGTTAGAAACCAGACCTTCCAGCACCCTTAGGCAGTTGTTCTTCTCAACAAAATCTACTGCCTGTGGCAGGAAGGATGACTCAAATCCCTACCAGTGCTTAGTTCACAGCCCTGGGTCTCCCCTGGAAGTCATCCATCACCTAGCTTCATCCTAATTAGTTTGTAAAAAGTGTTAAAATTGCAACTTGTACTTTAGCGAGTAACCAATAGCCCTACATCAGCTAGGAAAATAATCTCAAAAGTGTTAATAAATAATGAAGCCAAATTTAAATGACCAAAGAATGTATTCTAGATGCTACAGAGTCACACCAGCAGAATACGTGGCCAGATAAGAAGTAAAAGGATGACAGCCTGTCATTAGCACAGGTAATACAAGTTATGATTTACATGTTTTTTGACTGAGAAAGATGATCAGATTCAGCCATACTGTTACCTGTTACTATTTTCACACATCAAAAAAAAAAAAACTGCTTTTCTTCAGCTCAGTAATAGCATATTGTTAGTTTCTCAATAAGTGCTTTCTATCTGATTGTGCCAGAACCTATCCTAAATTTGTTTCTTTTTTACTTTGATCACACTTACCAGAGAAAGCTGAAGGTCACAAATGACTCATTTTTTTCCCTCAGTATACAAAATTTACCTCCTGTGGTTAGTTACCAACTACCAGAATATGGTAGGTTGAGCTATAACAGGACTGTACCATAAAACATACCTTGGAAGTTTTTAAATCTTCCCACATTTTTCTTTTGTTTTTGAATTCAAAAGTGATAACTTGCTTTTTCTTTTTTTTTTTTTTTTTGAGACAGAGTCTCACTCTGTTGCCCGGGCTGTAGAGTGCCGTGGCGTCAGCCTAGCTCACAGCAACCTCAAACTCCTGGGCTCAAGTAATCCTTCTGCCTCAGCCTCCCAAGTAGCTGGGACTACAGGCATGCGCCACCATGCCCGGCTAATTTTTTCTATATGTTTTTAGTTGGCCAATTAATTTCTTTCTATTTATAGTAGAGACGGGATCTCGCTCTTGCTCAGGCTGGTCTTGAACTCCTGACCTTGAGCTATCCACCCGCCTCGGCCTCCCAGAGTGCTAGGATTACAGGCGTGAGCCACCGCGCCCGGCCATA
>CAUYMX010074596.1:0-24120 GCA_963573855.1 Lepilemur septentrionalis
ACACTATTGCTAGGTCGTGAAAACAACCCAAGTGCCCATCAATTCATGAGTGGATTGTTAAAATTTGGTATATGTTTATAATGGAATATTACTCAATTTTAAGAAACGACAGTGAGCTAGCACCACTTATATCATCCTGGAATAAGCTTGAGCCCATTATTCGAAGTGAGGTGACACAAGACCCGAAGAATGGGCCCCACTTGTACTCACCATCAAATTGGTATTGACTGATTAACACTATGGTGCTCAAATGGTGGTGGTGTTCACTAGGGATTTGGGGGTTGAGGGGTAGACCCACATCTGAGAGATGGTGAGCACTATGAAGGGGAGGGGCATGCTTGAAATTTATTTGGGGATGAGTATTAGGGGTTTCAATAGGGTGTAGGAAATCCTCTAAAACTGATTTATGTGAATAGTTGTACAACTTGGTAAATTTACTAATAACCATTTAATTGTATACTTAAAATGGAGTAAAGACATGATATGCAAATTACACTTCAATAAAGAAAAAACAATTCCATAAAAGGAAAAAAAAAACCTATGGAAATTAAATCACATTAACTTGCAGTGATCAGTCAAAATTAAGATTCTGTATGATATTTTTCAAAATAATACAGGATCTTAATTTTGTCATTTAAAAAATTTATAATTTTGTGGGGAGAGGGTCTTTACTCTTAGATGTTATCATTACTCTGTAAATCACTGAATAGGTGTGGAAATCTATTTGAAATATTTTTCTCCCATAATTTTGAAGCACTGTTCCAGTTTATGCTCATCTTTAGTGTGGTGGATTCTTTTACCCTTTGTATTTGATGTGTTTTTATTGTATTCTGTGGAAGCTTACTAGCTCTTTCCCCCAATGTTCTGAAATTTCATGGCAATATGGCTTGGCCTATTTCTAATTTCATTCATTGTGTTGGTTACCCAGTAGACTCTTTCAATCTGTAAACACATATACTTCAAGTTTAGAGAATTTTTTTGACTTATCATTAACGATTTCCTCCTTTCCTATAACTCTTATTATTTGGACATGTATACAGAACTAATTATTATGTCTTTTATTGCTTATTTTCCACAGTCTTCTTTCTAGAAGATTTTCTCAATTTATCCTCTAAAATTTAAATTTTTTAATTTCTACCATTTTAAATTTTGAAGAACTCATACATTCTGAATATTCTTTTTCAATAGCATACTATTCTATTTAGGAATTCTGTAAATTCTCTTATCTCTCAAAGGCTATTAAAGAGTTCATATATCTGCATATCCTCTATGTCTTCCAAGTTGCATCTCTTGATGTTTATTAGTTTTGGTCTTTGTCTTTAATATTAGAAAATTTTCGCTGATATATGATGAGCCATTACAGTCTGCTCTTGTTTAAGGAAGGGATACTGCTAAGTGGATTGAAAGCTCTGTGTCCATGAGTAAACCTTGTCAACTCTAGGGTTTACCATGGGATAACCTAGCTAAGCTTTTTCATTGGAGACACGTCAATCTACTTATTTTTAGGTAGTTTTTCTTAGGCTACTCAGATTTCCCAGAGACTACTCTTCCACTTTCCTATCAGAAAGTGTAAGTCTGGCTGCCAGCATTCTGTAAACCCAAAGGGAAAGAAGATGAGGAATATCAACCCTTGGATATAAACTGTGACTTAATCACCCTGATTTTATTTCACTATCCTTGTATTCAATGGTGCTTGGTTTTTCCAATATTAGAGATCTAGAATCACTATAGAAAATAGCGATTCTCTACTTTGCCCAAACAGAAATGAGTGGAGAGCCATTTGTGTTAAGCTATAAAATCTGCACTTAAAAGGTATAATAAGCATTATTACCTACAAGAAACTGTTAAACTTTCAGTTCAAAGACAGTTTGGATATATAAATAAACAATGTTATAGGTATATATAAAAAGGAAAATATAATACTAACAGCAAATGTGGGAGTCATTCTCATTAAAGTGAGAATAAAAATGTGCCCAGTATCATTCTTACTGGTCAATATTATGGCAAGGTGTTAGCCATTACAATAAAACATGACAGAACATGCTATTTAAAAAGATGTTGCTTGATCATAGACACATAAAAAGAAGAGGAAGTAAAAAGTCAAATGAAGTAAGTTTATGTCTAAGCACTGTCAGGGATAGAGAATCTTCCCTACTCAACTTCCAATATCAGATATTCTACTGTGAAGCCAATGCCTAATACAGAGATGAATCTAGTCGATAGGATAAACAACAATTTTAAATATTTCTGATACCATTATAGGTTTAATTTGTATAACCTAATTCTAATTGTATGCCCACTATATAACTTTTGCTTCTCATATATGTACAATCGTATGAATAAATTATGCTATTAGTACAGACTTCAAATTTGTCTCTTAGTATAGACTTAAATGTATCCAGTTAATGTGAAAATAAATTTTCATGTAAAACTAATAACATAGCTTCTGATTACGATTTGACTTCTCAAATAGACAAAAAGAGAAAATTCACTAACCATACAAACCTGAATGATTTCCATCCATGTGACAGTGATATTTCTCAATATATTAGCAAATTGACCTTTTATTTTCTATTTTTATTTTGTGTGAACTTTAGCTACTATGAGTTAATTCTTGGGTCCTGGTTATGATAGGTAGTGGTGGGATTGATCCTTTTTGCCTTCCAAGAAGACCCCAACTCTAGTCAGCCTTTCTTTGCATTAACACTCTACTATATCCAAATGCAACTCAAATAGCAGTCATAACTACAACTGATATATTTTCTATATGTACAATTTGTCTCTTGTCCTTACCATACTTAAAAATAAAAACTGTACCAGCTTCTCATGTTCCACAGAGTAGAGGAGGAATATTTTCTACACAGTGTGGCAGTTTAATAACTTACTTATCATCTAATGTGTTATATCCTCAAAGAATTAATTTATAGTTAACAAGTATAGATTATATGTTTACCCTGCATTGTAGGGCTATCAAGAAACATATGAGATAAAAACTATTCAGTTTCAATGAATGTAAAATTTAGTTGGAAATAAAATTTTACATACTTAAGTCAAATAGAGAATCTTCATGTAATAGAACTCAGAGAGGTTGGAGAAGTTTTCCTGGAATACTGTGGAACTAAGAGTTGAAGACATGTTGGTTACATGACAGGCACAATGGAGGGCATTCCAGCAAAGAACATGAGCAAGAACAAAGGTTCAGAAGCAAAAATAAGCACAATGCTAGGGACACAAAAGGAACTGAATTTTTGTATTAAATTGTGTAGAGTGGTAATAATAAACACTGGGATGAAGTTGCTTATACTAGGTATATATAAATTAAGGAGCAAAGTAGATTTAGTTTCATCTTGAGGTAACACTATTTGTTCTTTAGCATGAAAATAATATAATTAAAATAATGTTTAATCAACATTAATCTAGCAGCACTGTGAAGATCTGGTTAGGAAGAGATTGAAAGCAATTTATTAAAATGCAAGCTAAGGAAATACCTGGATAAAATGGGCATCTTTTGTTGTTCACGGAGCCTCAGGGTCCATTTACTCAACATTTGCTTTGCTACATATTTGGAATTCACTATTCTAAAGTTGAAACCTTCACTCTGGAACATTTCTGGCATCTAATTTTACATAGCCTCTTTTTCTCATTTACAGACCTAATCGTTCATTAATTTAGTGTTATCCTCATTTAATAACTTAGATTTGATGCTCTATTTAAAACCATAAACTTTATTGTTTTTGATATTTCTAGCTCCTCTCTCTAGTAATGCTTTCCCTTAACTCACTTTGGCTGTGATAGTGATTCTGCTGTCCCAGTGATATCTTTTTAGGAAGAGCTCATCTGGTGTAAGCCAACCCTGGAAATATGGACATTGTAAATTGAGGGACTTGAAAAAAGACATCAGTTTTCTGACCCCAACTTAATATGGATAGAAATCACCATAGAAAAGATCAAACATCAAATGTAAATTATAAAACACTCCCTGTGATTGCTTTTTTTAAATTTCAAAATATTAAGGGGGTATAAATGTTTTTGATACATGGCTTGAGACAGGGCTATAAATGTGCCCATCACCCAAATAGTGTTCATTGTACCCGTTAGGTGAGTTTTGGCCTCTTCCCTCCTCCCCTCTCTCCTTGCTTGATTTCGTATGACTTTTACCTCCCTCTGCACACTTGTGTGTTCATCGCTTAGTTCCAATTTGTTAGAGAGTACATGTGGCATATGTTTTTCCATCTTGAGATACTTCGCTTAGAATAATGGTCTCCAGTTCCTCCCAAATTGACGCAAAAGGCATTAATTCATCCTTTTTATGGATGAGTAGTACTCTACGGTATACATATACTACATTTTGTTAATCCATTCATGAATTGATGGGCATTTGGGTTGATTCCACATCTTTGCAATTGTGAATTGTGCTGCAATAAACATTCGCGTATAGATGCCTTTTTGATAAAATGACTTCTTTACCTTTGTGTAGATACTTAATGTTTGTGAGGATGTATAGAACAAAAGTCAATCATAAAATATAATTATATCATTAAAAAAGAAAACATTTACTGTATACAGAAAAAAAACTGAAAATAAATATATACAGTTGTCCCTCAATATATGTGGGAGATTCGTTCTAGGACTCCTTGTAGATATCAAAATCTGCAGATGCTCAAGTCCCTGATATAAAATGGCACAGTATTTGAATATAACCTGTGCACATCATTCCATATACTTTAAATAATCTCTAGATTACTTCCTAATGCAATGTAAATGCTATGTAAATACATTGTATTGTTTAGGAAAGAATGACAAGAAAAAAAATTGTGTATGTTCAGTACAGACATCTTGTCCCCCCCAAATATTTTACATCTGCAGTTGATTGAATCCGTGGAAGTGGAACCCATGAGTATGGAGCCCACGAATATGGAGAGCCAACTATATAATCATTTTACACAACATTCTAAAATAAATTGACTTAGTGGAAAAAGTGAAGGTTTAAAGCATTAAAAAAAAATAATTCCTAAGGCTCTAAATCATAAATCTGGAATGGAGATGCCAAATTCCAGATGGTTTATGTAAATGACTGCATAGAATATGCTTGGTGCCTGGAGTCTAGGTTTCTTTCAGGATAAGTGTAGATCTACAGCATTCTTCATCACCTAAGTGTTGAGTTTTTTAAAAGAGCAGCTATTATCTCTCCCTTAGAAACAATACTTTAAAAATAAAAGCATATGTTTCCATTAGACAGATATATGTTCCCATGACAAACCATACATCAAAGTAATAGGCTCATCTCACTTTATTGTATATAGATTTGTAGAATTGTATGTTCTTGCCATTAAATTATAATGATAGGAATAATAGTTTGCATTTTTCTAACAGTTGCTATGTGACAAGCACTCTTGTAAATGGTTTATACATTAACTAATGCAATACTCACAACAACCCTAAGGAAGTAGGTGCCACTGTTAAACTCTTTTGTAGTCTAAGAAACTGAAAAACAGAGATTAATCAACTCTAATGTCAGATAATGAGTACTTATTGGAATAGAAATAAAAACCCAAGCAGTTTGTAAAGTTTGCATTCTTAACCACTGTGCCAGTATTGTGAATGAAGAAAAATGTATGTTCAGCATCTGCCCAGCATCTAGCACCATGGCTGGCCTGAGTTAGCACTCAGTAAACATATATTGAATAAATGTAATAAATGGAAGACATAAATTATTTAATACTTTTGACTCTTTATTATCGATATTACGACCAATAATATTTACAGATTTAAAAAATCATATATTGGAATGATATTAAATAAAAAGTTAAATATATCTCCTAAATCTCTTTATGACTCTGCAGAAATAACTATTAACAATTTAATTTTAAATTTTCTTTTGAATTACTTTTATAACCTTAATGAACTCAAGCCTTTATTTTATAACCCTGAATAAATATATAATATATAAAACATATATATATATATATATATATATATATATATATATTTGTTGTGGCTAGTATCAAGGTTAACCTGTTAGCTTTTTCTCTCTCTGGGGCCAATCCAAGCTTCCAATCCTCCTACAACTCTATATTTTCTACTTCTTGGATTTCTTTTCTCTTTGTTTCATCAAATAGCCTGGTATAATTTTTCTTTTTTCAATACTTCTCTTACCAAGTTAGCCCTGTTTAATTTTTCAGGAGGTGGTGTGGGGGTATTGGTAAATGTCCTAATTATATGAATGTATAAAAATGTATTTATTTATCTTCACACTTGATTGATAAGCTAATACCATGTTCACAAGCACTTTTCATAATGGTTGAAGGCTCTGCTTTTGACCTCTAGCTTTCAGTGTTGCTCATGACATGAGGCTTCAAATGTTATTCCTATTCCTGTCTATGTTAACTTTTTCTCTGGAAGATTTTAAGATTTTCTTTACATGATGATATGTCAAGAATTTCACCCTATATTTTAAAAATATTTACCATTTTTCTCTTCATTGTTTCTTCTTCAACTCTGAAACTTCTATGATTAGGAATTTGGAACTCCTGAATCTATACTATATAAATACACACACACACACACACACACATACACACACATATGTGTGTATATATTTGTATGTGTATATACGTGTATATACATATATATATAAAATTCTCTATGCTTTCATTTTCATGATTACCTGTAGTCAATCACAGTCCAAAAATATTACATAGAAAATTCCAGAAATGAACAATTCATAAGTTTTAAATTTTATGTCATTGTGAGCAGCATGATGAAATCTTGTACTACTCTGTGCCATCCCACTTGGGGTGTGAATCATCCCTTTGGCTGTAGAGTTTGACCTTTGAACAACATGAGTTCAAACCATGCAGGTCAACTTTTATGAGAATTTTCTTCCATCTCTGCCACCCTTGAGACAGCAAGAGAAATTCATCTTCTTCTCCCCAGCTAACACTACATCAATATGATAAGGATAAAGACTTTTATTATGATCCACTTCCACTTAACAGATAGTAAATATATTTTCTCTTCCTTATGATTTTCTTAATAACATTTTCTTTACTCTAGTTTACTTTATTGTCAAAATGCAATATATAATACGTATAACATACAAAATATGTGTTAATAGACTGCTTATATTATCGGTAAGGCTTCTGGTCAACAGTAGGCTATTTATAGGTAGGTTTTGGGGGAGTCAAAAGTTATAAGTGGATTTTCAACTGCACAGAGGGTCAGCATCCCTAACCCATGCATTGCTTTAGGGTCAACTGTATATTTGCTACCCTTCCATAGTCACTTAGTAGGTATCTCAGTTATCAAGTCCACTGTTGAGGGACTGTGTGCTTGCATTCAAGTAACCCTTATTTTACTTAATAATGGCCCCAAAGCACAAGAGTATATGCTGGCATATTGTTATAATTGTTCTATTTTATTATTAGCTATTGTTAATTTCTCACTGTGTCTAATTTATAAATCAAACTTTATCGTAAATATGTATGTATATATAGGAAAAAAACAGTATATATAGGTTTTGGTACTATCTGTGTTTTTAGGCATCTACTGGGGTTCTTAAAACATATCTCCGTGGATAAGGATGGACTACTGAGTGTGTGTGTGTAAAATATCTTTAGTCTTTACTCAGAATTCCTTTGACTTTATCTTCTAGGCTTCCAGCTTTACTATATATTTTTGACCCCTCCACATAATTATATTTAACAAATATAATTTTTAGTTCTTGATGATGTGTTTCCTTAAACTGCTTTTTGTTTTTTGGTTTTCAGCACTTTCTTTCTTTGGATTAAAATATTCTCTCAAGGATTTTAGAGCTTTATTTTAAGATTTTCTTTATTGAATTATTCATATTCCTCTGTGGAGACTTCTGCTAGTTCATTGTGTCCTGTTTCATATTAGTGATCCTCGTCCATTCACACGTTGGTTTTTATTGATAGACTAAGGGAGCCATCTTGTCTTTTTCTCTATAGTTCAGCAGACCTGTTTTCTAACAAAGCTGTCTCTTGAATGGAAGATTAATGTTAGTTTTTATTCTGGGAGATACGAACTGAAAACTGGGGGACAGCCTGGATACCCTAGTAAAATTTAAGGTGAGGAGCTCTTAAATTTGGGATTCAAGTTATTTAGTATGTTTCCCTCTTAAATAAAGCTGCCTTTTCTCCCCTTTCCCCTCTCCCTTTCTATTGTGAGGATACAGGATTACCTCTAAATGTGCTCAAATTGCTTGTCAGATCCTACTGGAAAAGTAAATATCCAGGCAGATGATGTACTTATTTTA
Organism: Lepilemur septentrionalis; assembly: GCA_963573855.1. Taxonomy (NCBI): domain Eukaryota; kingdom Metazoa; phylum Chordata; class Mammalia; order Primates; family Lepilemuridae; genus Lepilemur; species Lepilemur septentrionalis. Next base: position 8,279 of record CAUYMX010074596.1, read on the forward strand.
GAGAAAGAAGTTTAAGTGATTTATAATAGGAAGGGGAAGCTGTTGCTAAGAACAGAGCTAAATATAATAAGAAGGGACGATATTAACAGGCTCACTTGTTTTTAATGCAGTGTTAATGTAATGACAACAATGATGTTCTGATAACTCATTCATACCCTTTGTATTTACTGGCTCTAAGCTGATCTTTTCAGAGCTGCCTAGGGAGGAACCAAGAAGTCTCACAGTTGGTGTTTGTTTGCCATGGAGGTCTCAGTCTTCAAATTTGTTTACTTTCTATGCCATAGGAAATCTTCCAAACATGTAATATGATGATGCATCTTTTCTTTTTTTCTAGGAATCTTTGTTTTAATATAAATATAATTTGCAATTATGTCAACAGGACCCTGAGAGGTAGTACAGGATGAGTGGAGAAGAGGCAAGTACTCTCAAACTATCATCTTAAATCAGAATTCAACTTCATATCTTATTTAAATCAAGGTAAATGTATTTGTACAGTTCTCAATGTATGTTAATGCTATCTAGAATTGTCCCTCTTTTGAACACTTTTATCTATTGTTTAGAATAAGAAAATTAGATTCAGAGAGTTTGTCCCCGAAACCTGAGGCATCATACCTAAAAGTTGTGCGACATATGGCATAACTTGGATTAAAGGCTAGTCATATTTTTAATCTATTATAAGCATATATAAAAAATAAAGAATGAATGATGGCTTCATAATGTTTACTTATATGCATGAATATACATATGAAATTAGTTTCAAAGATGAAAGGACAAAGAAATGTAAAGATGTAGTAGTGGCTTGGAGCCATTCAATTCACTATTTATCATAAACTTTGCAGGACATTTGCACTATCTGAGTCTATGATCTATGCCTTCAATAAGGAAGAACAGAATTCAGTTTCACAAATTAAAGAAAATAAAATAATGGATGTTAACAGCAAGAAATTTGCATACATATAACAATTATAAACCAAATACATAAGGAGGAATTAATTCTAAAACAGATTTTTATGCCTGAAGTCTCAAAGAAAAAGAAAAATAATAATAATTAAGATTCTAGGAATACCACAGTTTGGCTGAAGATAAATTCTCATCCTACTCACAGAAGCAAACCCTATCAACATTATTGGTAGTTTAAAATATCAGTGCTGGGGATGGTAAGAAGAAAGTTGTCTAATATTAACATAAATAATCATGAAAAATAAATAGCTTTCAAATGTGTGGTGCATATCCAGACTTATGGCAAGAAACAGATTTACAGTTTAAAATAATCAGAATTCACTAATAAATATCTTACTTGTACATGTGTACCAAGAACATCTGGGAGAATATTGATTCCTTTATCCTAAATAAAGTATGTTCATTTTCCCAGACTTCCTAAAAGTATCCACATTTCACAATTTCAAAATCAAAGTGAGTATTTTATTTATTAAAATAAATTTTACTCATGGGTTGAATGTGGTTGTTTTAATTAGTCCAGACTGCTATAACAAGAATACCATAGATTGGGTGGCTTAAACAACAGAATTTTTTTTTTTCTCATAGTTATGGAAGCTAGAAAGCAAATACCAGATTCTTTAACCACAAGCAAATACCAGATTCTTTAAACATGCCTCTCCTTTTTCACTCAGAGACAACAGAAAAGCATTTGAGGAAAATGTATCAAGAGAAATGGAAAAAATATGAATTTTAATATTGTTTTCTTTACTTTCAGGAGACTCAATAGGCAATTCTTAAGAAAGTTCTAAATCATGTTTTCAATTCAATACTGAATTTCATTATTTAATGCAACCAGAGATCTTGATTTAAAAAAAAAAATCCTCCATGCATGTCTCTTATCCAAAATTGCTTTGTCATTATATTGTTTATTATCATGAATGGTAAGTTTGTATGTCTTTGCCTTCTTTTGTTTTTTGCCTATTTTCTTTTCCCACTTTTATCCTGCACACATTTGTCTCCGACATTTATTTTACAAATATGTATTGGGTACTTACTATGTATCAAGTGCTGAAAGTATAGTGTAGTACTTTCCCTCAAGGAGATCACACCTTTCTGTAATAGTACATTGCTTTCATTCCACAACCACAAAGGATGGTAAACTGTAGCCATGAATATTATTTGTGTTTATTTAATTTCAAAGGATGGAGATAATCTGAATACCTATGAAATCAGTGATATTTGCCTATTTCATAAATGGAAGGTTAAACATCATGGAAACCCATGACAGACAGTAGTTATGGAAACTAATCTAATTTAGTGAAATGGACTCTCTCAGTTCTAACTCCTAAATTACTTCCCTGGCCCGTTAGCAATTTAAATTCTCTGATTCCTATTCTAGTAATCTGCTTTTAGCACAACTCAGATATGCCCACAATCTTTCTCTCTCATTTCTGCCTCATTGTCCACTTCTAACCAGCTGCCAATTCTGTTTATCTAATCCAAGCTCCTGAGAGAGAATCTGAATCAGTCAGTAAATTAAGAGCATCCCTCTTGTTGCCCACACTTATGATTGCCTTCACTTGAGTTATGTGATCCTCTCTGGTCCATTAAGCTGTGGGCAGTATGGTAGGATCTACTAGCAAGGATATATTCACAGGAAATTCCTTAGAATCATAATGAGATGTGAATAATTCATTACCTCAGCTTGTCCAGCACCCTGTGGGAGGAGATTCAGGCTCACAGAACCACGGTGGATACTGCTGTTTGCAAGAGCCAAATTTATCTATGCAATATAGTTGAGCTAACCACTCCTTATGAATTTGCTTAAAATATTTTTTCTCCCCTAAGTATAAATTTCTTTACTTGGTTTGCATGACTCCAAAAATCTATCACCACCCTCTCAAAGTGTTCATTGCAATAGGCAAACATTTAATCAATACACTTAATCTAAAGCCTCTCTGTTCATTTTCATTTATTAGCTCCCACCAACTTTAAGTCATTTTCAAGCTGTTATAAATAGGGGAACAGGAAAGGAGATCTACAGTCTGTGTCACTCACACAATACAATCAACCTTGGAAAACTGCCTCTTGGATTTCATTAGAAATACTATGTTACAGGTGTAACTAAGTTGTCTGAAAAAGTGTACTCTAAAAATATATTTAAACAAAAAGCAATTGCTTAATAATTTGTTATTTGAATTTGGGTGGAATTTGTAACACAATCTGTTTTGAACTAAAGGAAGTTCAAAATGGTTATTGAAAGTTATTTGTATTTTCTTCCTTCAAATTGCATTTCTCCATTTTTATATATGCCTGAATTTTTTGGTTAAAATGTCTCTGTCTTGTGGCTGAAAAGAGATACTGTGAAATAGCAATGAAGAAAAAAATCCTAATATAAACTTTCTAGTAGCTGTCTGTATTAAACAAAACCAAGTTACACAGTGATTAAAATCCATATCCAAAGGTGTCCCATGAAAACCAAAATATTCAGATGGATATTGGACATATTTTTATGTGGAAATTAATGTAGCAAAAATATTTAAGTAGAAAAGAAGAGTCATATTAATCATAAAAACCATCTTTTATACTTTTACAAAATATTTTTAGAGCAAGCATAACTTTGTTGCTGAAAAGATTACCACATATCAAACTTCTCAAATTGATCTCTACTTTGTTGCTATATCAAAAAGTGCACCTGTCTCGTGAAAAGCTGGTGATGATGAACATATTACCACAACTCAAAGTGTCAGTGCTATCTTAATCTAAGGGGATAACTGTTTTTGCAATGATTCAAAGTCAATTTGGTCTGATATCTTATATCTCAAAATAAAATTCAACATATATTAAAGGGTCTTATTTTAAATTTAGGCTAAAAATTTGAGATAGTACTTAATATACCTTCTAGCACTCAAGTTTAATAATTTTTGAAAACTGCTTTTCAACAAACCTGTAGCTATAAATAGATATCATGCAAATGCTGATGTGTTCTAATTTATGGCTTTCTGCATTTCATTTTATTTTTAAAGTTACAAGATAGAGACTTCCTTGAGACTCTGATGAAAATGTTGATTCCTTACCCCAGGGAAATGCAAATAAGCATGCCCTCTTGAAATTGTTTTATATAATTGAAGGGGGAGAGCATGTGTCAAACCATTAGAAGTGTATACAGACCTGTGGACACCAGGTTAACTATTTCTGTCCTAGAACTTAATAACTTACAGATGTAGCTTTCCAGACTCCAGGGAAAATCCTTCTTTCATTTATTCAACAGTCATTTAACACAAACCTGTTGCCTGCCTTTATGTCAATTAGAACTCTAATAGCAAAAACTCTAGCTCAGATCCATTTAAGAAAAAAAAAATGTAACTGAAAAGTTCAGGAGTAGGGCAGACTTTAGCGACAGTCAGAGGCAAGACATCTAACAATGTTACAGAATTCTTTCTCTCCGTATCCAAAACCATTTTCCTCTAGGTGGAACTTCATTTTCATACAGATTCTCTTCTCATAGCAAAAAGTGGCTTTGGTAGCCCCATACTTCATATACTCACGTTCCATTTTAATTCTAGAGAGAAAGAGTGAAATTATGTCCCATGGAGGTCACATCAACCTCTGCATGCACTTCTTGGCTCTGATTATATAAGCACTGTTGTGGTTATACTATGATTTTTTCAAGTCTTTATGTCCATACTTGCTCCTGTGTGTCTTCAGGATTAGGGATCAAGACAATTTACTGAAAACTTAACAAGAAAGGACAAGAACACCCACAAGTAATCTGGGCTGTGATTTTCAGTGGAAAAAGTGAATGGATGTAAAAAGTTAAAAAATCACCAGATGTGTTCCTATCTACTTTGTGCTATCTATGCCCTTAGGTGATAACAGCAATAAAATTCCAGACCTTATGGAGTCTCTGGCTTGTGCCAGAGACTGATGTATCCATAGCTCATAAATAGTATAGACAAACAAACACCTAAACTGCAAGCCGGTTAATTTTCATGTCACTACATGATTTCTGAAGCTACCCAACTGGTAACCTGACTTTCAGCCTTCCGTTTGCAAGTACATATTAAATATTCCTTTCTCAAAGACTGGATTTGTCAGCCTCTTTCTACAGCCTCTCAGCTTCCTGGGCCTTTGGAGTGAGTTTACACAGACCTACTTACCACAGAAAATCATGGTAGTTTACATTCTTAAAATTCCACCCACTTTGAAAAAACTTTATCTTTCTAGAAGTCTCAGCCATTGAGCTATTTTATTCCCTTATTCACACCAACATTGTCTCCCTCTTTGTCAGTATGTTTTTGTGTCACAAAGACCTAGGTTTAAATCACAATCCTGCCTTTATTAGCCATATGGAAGGCATAATTTCTCTAAATCTGCTCTTCATCTCTACCATGGAAAAATCATATTAATATTTGCTAATCCACAAGACTATTGTAATGTTTATAATGAAATACTGTGTGTGAAAAGACCATGTAAATAATAACTGCTCAGTTGATATTTTCTTTCTCACCTCACTCATATTTGCATCAGTTTCAATCTCTGCATCAATTTCTTATCTATCACCTTTTATGCTTTCCTCAAGCAACCTCTTTCACCTCTTTTTGGTCATTCAGTTGCCTCACATTAGTAAATTTTAATTTTCTAATTTTATAGAGTTTATGCTTTCTTTTATTCATTTTAATTTTCTGAAGCAACTGTAATTCATTTAATCAGACATACCCTGCACTCTGTGATTTTTTGACACTCGATGAGCAAAACTCAAAAGAAAATGGACTAACCCAAAGGTCAAGGTACTATAAAATTTATACTATAAAGTTCTTTAAAACTTCATAGTCCAACCATTGAGCAATATGTTGTCAAGCTATTGCATGACTTTCTTCCTGCATATATGGTAGATAGTACAGCTCTGTGTGAGAATGTGGAGACTTTTTGAAAGAAGAAGGAAAAGACAACACTAAGATTAATGCATTACTATGACACGCTGTGTCATACATTAATGTATTCAACAATTTATTTGATGTATTGATGAAATATTAATACATCAAATTTAATCATCATAGATATCATTCCAAGTTGTAGATAAGGAAAATGAATATAAAGTATAAAGGGGATAAATAAGGTAAAGGTAAACAACTAGTAAGCTTTGGAGCAAGAGTATAAATTTAGCCAGTTTGACTCCAGAGATTAATTTTTCTGTCAAATTTCTCAATCACTTTGCTATAATGTTTCCCATAGGGACAACCACGTGGACAGGCAGTCTGAAAAAAAAAAAAAAAAAGAAAAAAAGAGAAAAAAGAACACCTCTCATAATAGAATCTTATAATGAAGTACGAAAACAATCTACCAACTCCTGGGCTGTGGGGCATGTCCTGGGCTCAAGGGCATGCACATGCTCAGGAAAGCTGAGACATAAGCAAGCAGGAGAAAGAAGGAGTTTAGAGCAGGGATCTGTCCTGGTGAGGGAGCCTAGAGAATTTTATGTCTGCGTTGTAGTCGTAACTTATTTTATCTGTCATGTTATCTGTCATTTCTCACTTGTATTAGATCCACAAATTCAGTAGAGAAAACAGACTTTTTTTTGCTTACTGTTGGTTGTTCAATTGTGAAGTAAGCAAGAGAACAGCAGGTTCCCATTTCTTCCAGTGATGCTAGAGTGGCATTAACCTTGTAAGTCTTGCAGATCAGCAGTACAATATAATACACAGAAATATCATGAGAAGACTGGAGCAAAAAAACAACAGGCAACATTCCACGAAGCAAATACAGGTAGTTGTGGAAGTATTATACATGAATTAATTTCTAGCAGTAAAACTAGTAAGGGCTTGTAGCTTTTAGTTTGGAGTTGGATACTCCTTAAGAAACATGACCTTCAGTCATTAAATTATGAAACACTATCTTATTGATTACATAATATATGCAAAGTGCTATTCTGAGATCATTATCAGATCTTACTGAGATTTTACTGAGAGCACCTACTTCTTTAATAATTCTGGCTTAAATCTTTATTCTTTTTTTTTTCTTTCTTTGTCCCCTTACCAAGAAAGTTGCTACTTAAAAAGGTCAGAAATGCCATCTGATCCACTATACACTGAGATCAATTATATAATGAACATGAATCAAACACATCAACTCTGCCCCTTTGTGTTTATGACTTAGCTTTAGCATAAATCTTACTTTCTTTTCATTTCAGTGGCTCATTCTACCCAAAAATCTATTCCACATGCCATATATATTTAGCCTTTTAGTCTGGGTTCTTTGTCTTAACGATTTGTTTTATGATTGTAAATCCTGGTGTTTTAATATGGTTAATTAAACCATTCACACTTATTAGATATAAAGTGACATGTTTCAAGGTGTATGTGTGAGTATGAGCATGTGTGTGCACATATGAGTAAACTGCATATTCAGAGAAATTCTAGAGGTAAATTTAGCTCCCTCTGTATCATCAATTTGGATGTTCTAAAAATATCAGCTAGGTAGGGTTAGTGGTAATAGCATGAAATTTGATCTAAAAACTAAGTTTCAGTTTAAGTTACAGTGTCATTCCTCACAAGACAATATAATTTAGAGCACATTATTTAGTCTCTCAAGACTCAATTTTCCCATCTCTGAAACTTCTTTGGTCAGGATTATGAAATAGCCATGGTACTAGTTTCCTAGAGATGCCAGAACAAAAATGCCTCTTCTAGCTTTTGGTGGTTGTTGGCAATTTTTGGTGTTTATTGGGTTGTAACATTATAACTCCAATCTCTGCCTCCATGTTCATATACAATTTTCCTCTTGGTATGCCTGTGTCTTTTTATCCTTTCCTTCTTCTCATAAAAACAACAGTCATTTTGAATTTAGGGCCTATGCCAATCCAATATAAACTCATCTGTGAAGACCCTATTTCAAAGTAAGGTCATATTCATAGAGTCTAGACATGAATTTGTGGGGAACATTATTTAACCCATTATGGCCATATAAGAAAACTTATGAATAATACCTAGTATTGTGACTAATCAGAGTAGATGCTTAATTCATACATATATTTATCTGTCTCTTCACCAACTCCGGCCATAGAAAGAAAGAACAAAAAAAAAAATACTTCTGTTGAATATTCTTTTGGTTTAAAACATGGTATCCTAATACAGTGGTAGCAATAACCTATTGTTGTTCCTGGCACTCCTCAGCCTTAAGCATTAATTTTTTTAACAAGATTTTTTTAGGAAGTGTTTCTTAAGTGGAGATGAACAAACATGAATTTACTCGTCATCTGAAAAATAGGAGGAGTCTGTAAGGGAAGAAAGGAGGTAGATGCAGAAAGAATGGAAAGACCAATATTTGCCTGCTTCCTGATTTTGTATATAGCTGTTACTTGTTTCAAAAGCAGTCTGAAATAAGGTGGGAATTAATTTTAATTTTTAAATTTTTATTTACTATCCAAAATTGATAAAATGGTATTTTTTCCCCTAAAACAATAATGCCCATTCCTGAGGAAATATCAAACTTATGTAAAGTATTTTTAAAATCATTATTTCTCTAATCTAGAATAATAGTAGTTAAAATATTTATCCAAAATTTGTAAAATAATTAGCTTAACAATGACTATATTCCAGTGTATATAAGCAGAAAAATTTAAGGCTGGTTCTCTAGTTCTTTAGATTTTCTTACAAATGCCTTCAGGTTTATACCTTGATATTTCTGCAAATCTCTTTAGATCATTAATGTATTTCAAGTCTGTAACACTTATAAGTAATATATAAATAATACAAAATTGTTTGAAAGAAACAAACTTTTATTTTTTATTTATTTTTTAAGTTTTTTAAATTTCAAAATATTAAGGGGGTACAAATGTTTTGGGTTACCTGGATCGCTTTAGTAATGCTTGTGTCACAGGTAGCTATAGGTGTGCCCATCCTGCAAACAGTGTTCATTATACTTGTTAAGTAGGTTTTCACTCACCTCCTCCTCCACCCTTCCCCCTGCTTGATTTTCACTGAATTTTATTTCCCTCTATATACATGTGAGTTCATTGGTTAGTTCCAATTTAATAGTGAGTACATGTGGTGTTTGTTTTCCATTTTTTAGACACTTCACTTGGGATAAAGGTCTCCAGTTCTATCCATATTGTTGCAAAAGGCATTAATTCATCCTTTTTACGGCTGAGTAGTACTCCATGATATACATATACCACATTTTGATAATCCACTCATGAACTGATGGGCACTTGGGTTGATTCCACATCTTTGAAATTGTGAATTGTGCTGCAATAAACATTAGAATACAGGTGTCTTTTTGATAAAATAATTTATTTTCCTTTGGGAGATACTCAGTAGTGGGATTGCTGGATCGAATAGGTCTACTTTTAGTTCTGTAAGGAATCTCCATATTGTTTTCCATAGAGGTTGTACCAGTTTGCAGTCCCACCAACAATATATAAGCATTCTTTTTCTCTGCATCCATTCCAGCATCAGTTGTTTTTTTGACTTTTAATCATGGCCATTTTGACAGGGCTAAGGTGCTATCTCATTGTGGTTTTAATTTGCATTTCCCTGATGATTAGTGATGTTCAGCATTTTTTCATACATTTATTGGCCATTTGTATATTTCCTTTTGAAAAGCTTCTGTTCATTTATTTTGTCCACTTTTTAATGGGGTTGATTTTATTCTTGCTGATTAGGCTGAGTTCTTTGTAGATTCTGGATATTAGTCCTTTATCAGATGTACAGTTTGAGAATCTTTTCTCCCATTCTGCAGGTTATCTATTTGCTCTGTTGATTATTTCCTTAGTTGTGCAGAAGCTTTTTAGTTTAATAAAATCCCATTTATTTATTTTTGTTGTTGTTGTAATTGCCACTGGGGTCTTAGTCATAAATTCTTTGCCTAGGCTAATATGTAGAAGAGTTTTTCCTACATTTTCTTCCAGAATTTTATGGTTTTATGCCTTACATATAAGTCTTTTGTCCATCTTGAATTAATTTTTGGGAGTGGTGAGAGGTGGGGGTCCTGTTTCATTCTTCTGAATGTGGCTATTTAGGTTTTCCAGCACCATTTATTGAATAGATTTAGTTTCCAAACACCCTGCATCACAAAATAACAGTAATCATTATTCATTAAGCTTTTAATTGATTTACTTACTAAATTTAAGATACTCTTCAGTATTGATCCCAACTTAAGATACTTAGCATCCTAGTTTTAGTTCATTCATGTGGGTTTGCATAGGGATAGAAGAGGAATCAAAGTTCTGTGTGGTTCAGATTGTATATACACATAAAGAGTAATGGATAGATACAAATTTAATTATAGATATATGTATATGCATAGTGTTATGGGCTGCAGTGTGTTCCCCCACCTCACAGTTTTATATGTTGAAGACCCAATCGCCAGTACCTTAGCTACGCCATTTAATCTGCTTGGTGTTCTTATAATAGGAGGAATTTGGGCACACACAGAGAGACGGAAAGGATGTGTGTGCTGAGGCAACACCATATGAGACATAGTGAGAAGGTAGTGGTCTGCAATCCCAGGAGAAAATTCTCAGGAGAAACGGAACCTGTCAACACTTTGATCTCAGACCTGTAGCCTTAGTTTCCTTTTTCAAAACTGTGAGAAAACACATTTTGGTTATTTAAGCCACCCAGTCTGTGGTACTTTGTTATGACAGCACTAACAAACTAATACACATGGTTAGCATTGACACCCCAGTAGCAACGAGCACAAATGCGGTACCTATATCTTGATGTCTAAATACTATTCTCCAATAAAAGTAACCATAGCTTATTGGACAAGTAGTTGATTCTAGGCATGAAGTAGGAAAAATATAAGTCTGAGACATCTTTTAGTACTAGAAACTAAGAGATTTCACTAAAAGCAAAAGGATATAGAAACATCAAATGGGCACAGAAACCAAATGGAAAGAGCTACTAACATCTAAAACTGAAAAAATGTGAGCAAAATACAAAAAAAAAGCACATAAAATTGAACTGTACCCCAAATATAACCAAAATATAATGCAAAGTTAAAAACAAATACTCCTGAGTTCATGCTGAAATAAATAAATGATTGAATCAATTCACAAATTTAGTGGAAGAAAAAATATTTCTTACAGAATGATTCCAAATAACATCTGTAGGTATTCTCTCATTCTAGGAATTGGAGTTTAATTCTCTTCAAATGTGGGCTAGGCTTAAAAACTTACTTCTGAAGCACTAGTAAAGAAGGGAAAAAAATTAACTTTACAGTGGAGAAATCTGGCTGAAAACTTTACCTAGTTGGAGATTAATATTACCAGTAATGCCAATGGACATTATGGAGTGCCTGATAAAATGTAATGAGAAGGGGACTTTACCAAAAAACAAACAACAACAACAACAACAAAAAAAAACACCAGTCTAATAATGAGAACAAACATCAAATAAACCTAGATTGGAGGATAGCTGACCAACACTCCTAAAGACTATGAAGGTTATAAAAAATAACGAAAGACTAAGAAACTGTCCCAGACCAGAGAAGTCTAGGTAGACATGGCAACTGAATGTAATGTTGCAATCTGGACTGGACCCTGGAAGGGAAAGAGGACATTCATAGAAAAGCTATGAAATCCAAATAAAGTCTAAAGTTTAGTTAATAGTAATGTATTAATATTAGTTTCTTAATTTGACAAATGTGCCATGGAAATATAAGATGTTAACAACAGGAGAAATTGATTAAAGGGTATATGAAAACTCTTTCATACTATCTTTGCAACATTTTTGTAAATTTAAAATTACTTCAAAATAGAAACTTTAAAAGATTCATAATCACGGAAACAGTTTCCTTAAGCAAAAATTCTCAGGTCACAATTTTGGGTCTAGTCTCATATTTTTCATGTGTATGACTTCTGTTTTCCTATTTTAATAAATGGATTATTCTTCTATTTCAAGGATGGTGACATACAGTTTTGCATGTAGCTTCCCCCTCTTTGTATATAACAATGAAATGACCAAAAAAAAAAAAAATTTGAAATAGAGGGAAACCTTTTTTGTACCCCTTTGTCAGTGGGGCACCAGAAAAGGTTTTAATTCGCAGGCACAAGTCTTGAGAATTTTCTGTAAAATACAGTGCAAGTAGGACCTATAATAAGCATAATAATGGTAGTGCTAATGTTTACTTTTTTAATGAATGAATGAATGACCACCCAACCTGAAATTTAAAGCATGTGAAGAAAAACTACACTGGGAAATAAACAGATGAGATTTCCCAGAAAAACAATTCAAAGCTTCTAATCTTAAAATGGCAGTAATTGTTAAGTAAAGAAAGGCTATGAGACAGTAGTGAAAGGAGGTTGCAGAAAAATCATACAACCTCAGGAGCCCACTGGAGTCGTTGCAATGGGAATTATTTTGATAGAAATGGCATGGTCAATAAAGCAGGGTACTAAAAAGAGTATTAAGAAAAATGCTTCAGTGTCTATGGTAGACCAAATAATGGCTACCAGAGTTATCCCTATGTCTTAAGTCCTGGAATCTGTGAATGTCACCATACGTGATAAAGACATTGCACACATGATTAAATTAAAAATCTTGAGATAGTAACATAGTCCTAGATTATTGGTCGGCCCTAGATGCAGTCTAGGAGGGAGACAGAAGAAGACTTAACATTCGCAAGAGGAGAAGGCAATGTGACCATGGAGGTAGGCACTGGAAGATGAAAGAGGCAATGAATAGATTCTGTCCAAAAACCTCTGGAGAGAGTGCAGTCCTGCTGATACCTTAATTTCAGCCCAGTGATGCTGACTTCAGTTTCTGGCCTCCAGAACTGTGAAAGAATAAATTTCTTTTGTTTTAAGCCACTGAGTTTGTGGTAATTTGTTGCTGCAGCCATAGGAAACTAATATTAATACAATGTTCAAGAATACTCTGAATGTCCTCACTGAAACAGGAAAGAAACTGTTGGAAAAGCAGTAAATTTCTCTGATATGCAACCATGTCCTCAATGTATGGAACTAAAGTCAAGTATTTAAGAGAACCAACTTTGTTCCCTAATATGGATAAATACAAACCTCCATCCTTTAAAAAAAAGGCCAAGAAATTAATGCATCATAAGTATTCTCTTCTTAAAGAGCAAAGGAAATTAAACTTATGAAAGATAATACATCAAAAAATGAGGATAACAGATAATAAAGTTCTAATTTTTACTCTTCACAAAATTTGAAAATATATTACACCTATAAAATATGAATAATCTGAGATGTGTACTTTATAAAAAGGCACTTTCTGCTTTAAACATACATAGATACTGAGCCAAACTCTTTGAAGAGGTATTAAACAGCAGCTTTAACACTGTAGAAAACCAAATCAAGGTAGTAAAAATCTGCTTAAATAACTCTTAAAGACTTTAGAAAAAAGTGATAAATAAAAGACTATTATTAAAAATAAAGCAAGCGGGAAAGGGAGTAGAAGAAGAGGTAAAGAGAAAGAAAGAAATATATCTAGTTAGGGTAATGTACCATGCTCTTAGACATTAAAAACAAAAACAAACAAAAAAACTAAAAAAGAAAAGAAACCGCAGAGAATATGACACCTATAACATTTTAGGACTGCATTCTGGCTGACTACAGTGGTTTAACAACCTATCAATTAGTTTCCCATTTGGGGGGAGGTTTGGGGAAGTGTAGGACTAGGGATCACATAACATGAATTCTAGAAGTAGAATTTAAGGACCAGTGTAGCTGCTCAATGATAGCATCAGAGACTAAGTTAATGATCCTTCAAACATTCCTAAGTGTCCAAAGAGACCTATGTAAAGTGATGTAGCATGATTCTATAAACTTCTTGATGGCAGTGATGAGAAAACCTAATGAAATAGATAATTGCTAATTTTAAATGTTTTTCCCTCATGAGGAATGACACTCAGCCATTCTAAGCTTGAGACATAGATTCTTGTAGTAGACACATTTTAAAGTCATTTCTTGGCATTTTATATCCTTGGGTAATCTCCTACCCTTGAGTGCAGGTTGGGTTTATTGACTCACTTTTAAGTGAGTAGAATGCCACTGAGATGATGTGGTATCACTTCTCAGATAAGATTACAAAAAGACTGGCTTCCATCTGGAAATTTCCTTTGACTCACTCTCAGGTAAGCCACTTGCCATATTGAAAGTTTCCATATGGAGAAGCCCACATGGCAAGGAAGAGCCAATAAAAAACTAAGGTCTTTGTTCAACAATATCAATAATTGAATTCTTCCAGGAAACACATGAATAGGCTTGGAAGGCGATCCTTCCTCATTTGAGCATTCAGATGAAAACCTAGTCCAGGCTAACTTCCTGATCACAATCTCAGGAGAAACTTTGAACACAGGCACCCAATTAATTCACGCTCTCAGTTCATGATCCACAAAAACTATGGTAGTCTTTATGGTTGTAAGATGGCTATTCAACTTTCAGACATAACATCCAAAATCCAGAGAGAAAGAAGAGAAAGGACAAAGAACCAAGGATGTATGCCTGCTAAATATTTTCCTTTTCTTCATGGAAGAAAGGATATGTACATATATTGATGAGCAACCATGAATTTCTGCCAATCACCCATGTAATATTTAGAGTAAAATATAGAGTAAAATATTTAAAAATATTTAAAATTTTTAAAAAATTTTTAAAATATTTAAAAATTTTATTGAAGTTATTAACATATTAGTCAAAATTAAGGATATAATTAAAGTTTAAAATATGAAAAAGAAATGTACGATCACCACAAACTAGTAGAAAGAGGCATTATTAAAATATGAATATTATTTTGAGCAATAAGACTAAAAATTTATCTAATAATTAAATATATAATCAAAATTCTTTAATTAATTAAAACTCATTAAATTTTGGGCACTATAAATAAGACAGTTCATTATTATAGATCATCCAAAGCTATATCAAAATAAATTATGCACAGGGCAAATCAAAATTGCAATTTACTATAAACGGCAACTTTTTCTACAATATGATAAACTATATATGTTAATATTTTGATAATAAAAGGGTAAATGTAAAAAGCACTTGAAAAATTATAGAATCTTCAATGAAAATAAAATTACATTTAGAAATTTATGAGGCTATGTAATTAAAATAAATATGTAAAATGTAAAAATTCTGTGCTAATGTTTAAATTCATAACATAAAATAACACAATTTAATATAGAATTGGTAATATATCTCAATAAATTAAGTAATTATAAATAAAAATTAGAATATTTTATATTTTTCTTAAGATAATATGTCTTCAGAGTAGTTTCATGAGTAAGTTACTTCTGGGTCTTGAAGAGTTGTTTGGTTTTTTTTTCAGAGAAAGAAATAAAAAAACAAAAACTCCATTCTGTGTATTCCAAAATCTAAAATCTAAAACAAGGCCATTTTATATTAATTTTATGAAGCTACAATAAAATTATCAGCAGAAACTATTAAATAATTGTACATGGAAAGGAAATTTCAGACCAATGTTACATTTATTACCTATGGAAGTAACAATCATAAACTTAGTATCAGCTAATCACCTGAAGTAGTGTATTAAAATAATTATGTTTTATGTCAAAGAGGATTACTTCTGGGATTACAAAGTCATCATGGTGTTAGGCAATGCCATAATATAAGAAACCATACATGAAGAAAATAGCTTTATATAATATATGCCAAAAATACATCTGACAAAATTCTATACCCATTCTTAAGTTTTAAGTTATATCATTATACTGTGGGTAGTACACAAATTGTATATCTCAAGTCAAAGATCAACATTGTGTTTAATGATTAAATATGAGAGACATTCTCATTAAAAGCAGGAAAACAATAATTAAAATCAAACTTTATTTAGCATGTTGATGTGCTACTCAATACAATTAAGGAGAAAAATTAATAGATTTAATTGATCTGAAGGATATGAAATTTGTTATAA
>CAUYMX010074598.1:0-21908 GCA_963573855.1 Lepilemur septentrionalis
GGGCAGACGGGAGGGGGGAGGAGGGGATGGGTATATACATACATAATGAGTGCGATGTGCACCATCTGGGGGATGGTCAGGCTTGAGGCTCTGACTGGAGGGGGGAGGGGGGCAAGGGCAATGTACGTAACCTTTTAATAAAAAAAAAGTAAAATAAAATAAAAAAAATTGAGTATTGAGAGAAGGCAGATGTTTTGTAAAAGAGGAGCGTAACAGCTGATCGTGTGAACCTAATGAATTACTGTAAAGAATTAGTGATATCTGTAGATAATGCCATGATTCTATTTACCATCTTTGTAAAAAGCTGATTGAGAATGAATTGTCCACACCGGGCTGATCCAGCTGCTTGTTGAATCAATTGCTTTTCATTAGCCCATCTGATGTTGATTGGATTCTGGGCTTGCATGTCTAATTCCTGAAAGGTTGAGTTACCAGTATTCTCATTGGGAGAGATATGGCTCTAAAGTGATGAGAGATTTTCATATCAAATCATTCGTATCACTTTGTAATAGCAATATATGTATTAGATGCTTTCTGGTCCTGTGGAAGTTAGTCTACCTCATGTGAGGTTCCAGTAATAGGAAGTAATGCAATTCCTGGGTAGGCAATGAATATTCATCCTTCTAAGGTTAACTATGGTTGGAAGAAGTACAGGAGAGGATGTCTGTAAGTCTAAATAATCTAATGTCTGTGTTGCTTTTTTTAATTGAAGGGCCTCCTGGTTTCCCAGTTTATCCAACAGTCTGTGGAACTTGAGAGGGAGGCATGATGGTAGGCTCTGAAGAATAGTGGTGAAGTGGGTGGGTTCAAGTCCTGGCTCTCCCAACTGCAAGCTTTATCGCCTTGAACCAGTTGCTTAACTTCACCGGTTCTCAGTTTCCTCGTGTTGAAAATGAGGTGTAATGGTAATGCTTTACTTCATAGAGTTGTGAAGATAAAACTTAAATTCAAGTAGCAGGGCCTGGCACATTATAAAGGCTGGGTAAACGTGAGTTGCTATTGTCATTGTTGGTATGACCAAACTACAGCTATAGGGAGGCCCTAGAAGAAAAAGCTGTTTATTTTTCCTAATTACTGAACAGAGCTCATCTCACCAAATAAAAATGAAAATCAAGATGGGTGATATATATATATATATATATACACACACACACACACAATATTTTATATAAATTTTGAGAAATAAATTATATATATAAGTTTTCATAGGAATAAAAGAATTCCATCATCTAATTAACTTTTTTAAAGGTATTTGAACCCTTGTGGATTATTCTTGAACTCTTTTTTCCCTCATTTTATAAGATGTAGAGACTTTGCCTTAGCCTGCATGGACAAAGTAGCAAATGTGTTTGCAGAAAAAGTGCATTTGAGAATTTGAACACATCATATTTGTTAAGGTGGCTGGTTCTGCCTTAGATGAGGAAAGTCCAGTGAAATGGTTGCTTAGCAACTAATGGAGTTAAAGGAAACGTTCTGTTAGCCGAGCTCTTGCCTTCCTCATCTGTGGGTGCGCCTGAGAAAGGGAGACCGGCTCCACTGTGTGTTGCCTGACTCGTAGCCCATCAAGCCAAAGCGACGAATAAAATGAAAGATTGAAAAGAGATTCCACAGCTGGACTGGACATCTATATTTACAGGCTTATATACTTTATGTTAGAATGTTGGAGAAAAAGTTACTAAGAGAGGATATTAAAAGAGGGCTGTTGAAATTTGGGGTTAACATTTTAAGAGTGATCACTAACTTACATTTGGTTTTAAGAGACTAGGATAGGAGATAATTGTGGAAATTCCACACTATTATCTTCAACATTCTTCCAAAAAGTTCTCTATAGAAAAAGGATGACAGGTTTTGTGAATCACATCGTGACCTCTAGGACAGAAACAGTGTGTTTTAGTGCTTGTCTGCTCCTAGTCCCTGTTTATACCCATGACAGTATGACAAGACCCTGACTGTCCCCACATGGGCTGGATGAGGCCTTACAGCCCTCAACAGGGCACCAGGAAGCCATTACCAATACCAGATGGGGCAGGCAGGAAACTTCCTTGTCACTATAGCAGGTTGAAACTCACTAAAAGCTTCTGCTTTGAAATTCCATAGGAATATTCTGAGTGATTTTTATCAAAAGTAGCTCTGAGGTGGCCACATGAAATTCCTCTGAAGGAAAATATGATAAGAAGGAAATGGACCACAGAAAATCAACCAAAGTAATTGGGGAAAAGGGAGGTAGTGTAAAGGCTCTTACCACTGCCACCATCCAAGAACATAGGGTGATTTACTCTTTCAAAGACCATGACCTTGAAACGATTGGTCTTTCTTTTTGTAACTTTCATTTCCTATACACTAATCACTCCCACTCCTCCAAACCTGAGGCTCAGTCTTCCCTTGCTGGGATTTGGACTCAGGCCTTCTGTCCAGACTACAAAATTTCTAATGTTGGTTCAAACACTAACATTTTATGACTCAGAGAATTAGGATTAGATACTCTTTCCAATGGGAGACTTAAGAGCTGTTACAAGATATCTGAAAGGCTGTTAAGCTGTAAATAGAGGGAACTTACTGATCATCTTCTAGGATCAAGGGGAGAAAGTTATCAGGAGGATAATTATGATTCAATATCCTAAAGGTTTTACTAATACTTTTTCAGCAAGGGACACCTATCATGCAAAATATTAGGTGTCTCATAGGTTCAAATATTCAAATATGCAAAAAGTTCTGCAAAGGGGAGGATTGACCATGACAGTCATGCTTCTCATACACTTATATGCATGTGGTTCACCTGCGGCTCTTGTTAAAACTCAGCTTTCCCATCTAGTAAGCATGGGGTGGGATCTGAGATTCTGCATTTCTAACAAGTTCCTTGGCTGCTGGTCCAGGGACCACACCTTGACTACTGAGGGGCCAGTGATTTCCAAAGTGATTTCCAGTTTTAAAATTCCAAAATTCCATTTACAGAAGAGAATCTAGAGTTTAGTCATGATTCTTACACATACCCAGTACAGCTTTGATAAACCATGATTTGGCCCCTTCTGTGTCTTACAGAATTCACCCTGAATTCCTGTTATATTTTCCTTGGTAAAGAGTCCCCCCTCTGCCTCTTCAGTTGCTCCACATCTTTTTTTCTTCTTCATGCTTTCAACCTTTTCTGATGTCGCTGTTCTCTAAAAAAAAGTTCCCTTTCTCGTACCTACGTTCCCTCACTCACACAGACTCCATATCACATCTGCTCAGTCACTCCTTCATGAAAACCCCAAATTCTTTCTTAGGATAGCTGTCAAAATGCAGGAAATCCAGGTTATGTCTCAGGCCCTTACAAGTTTTTGAAAAGCAGGGTTGTGGTGTTGGCTGCCATATGAGGACAGACTAAATGATCTCTTTACACGGGAAGGATTCTTTCATTCAGCAATGGCTTATCAAATGTATTTGATAAGGAAACCAATAAGGAAGAGTACAAGCACCATCCCTAAACATCCAAAAGAGGCAAATTTGTGACAGATAAAAGAAGGGACTTCTTTATATGGTGGATGGTAAAGTATTGCAATCCCGTGTTCAGGTGATACAACAAAAAGGTAACAGAACTCTGTAGATGAGTTCTGAAAAGCCAAGGCATCAGAGGGGGTAACCCAAGGCTGAAGTCAAATGCATGGATGTCATTTTTCAGAAAAAATAACAAGTAGTAAAGATATTTTTTTGTGGATTATCTGACTTCGTGTTGGGCAGCAGTTTCTGGACTTCCCATTGACCATAACTTTAGCTAAGAGAAAAGCGACTTGATTTGTGTCCCTTTTCCATTCCATTCTTTTCTCTCCCAGAAGACCCAGGTCGCTGACACATGGTCACATCCAGGAGGAGAATTCTAAAGAGACATGGGATAAATCCATGATGCTTGTAATGATGGGTTTGTAACGATGCTTGTTTTGAAGGGCTCATTATCACCATGTAGTTAATTTAGGAAGTAACTGTGCCGAGAGCAAAGCTGTGAAACGCAGCGAGGTCCTTTGAATAAACAAGCTACATATTTGAAGACATCGGAAAAAACCAAGGTGTAGCATAGTTTTTAGCGTGTCAGGTGGATCTTTGTGTGGTAAAGGTGAAGGGAAATGGGTGCTTTAGAGATGTTAATTTTCGCTGCCTAATTATATTTATGGTAATGTAATTTTGCTGTTTTAGTTTGTCTTGTGATATTTTATTCTCTGAGAGTATTATTAATACTATACTGTTTGAGGAAAAGTTAAAAGAGCTAATATAAAGGGTAAAAACCTCCCACCAAGCAAATATCGCTATTCTTTCAGACCATTAACCTCCCTAAATGGATTGGGTTACTTTTGTATTTGCAAGATAAATGATGTAAATAGTCCTGTTCAACTGTGGTCAGGACCCTTCTTTCCCTAATGGAAGGGAATGGGCTATTGTGGTTAATTGAACATTCTCGTTAACTGAGGTTTACTAGCCATTCTGTGTGTGAGGTATATCCAAAATGTAATAAAGAATAATCAACATTCACACTAAATTGAGCAAAATATAATCCTTGTTGATTCAGAAGTTAGTTCAGGTCTCTGTAATGGCTCGTGGCCATTATAGACATCACTGATTATGTAACACTGGGCATATAGAGGATGTCAGATGTAACGGACTTGCTGCAGTCGTTGCGAGTTGCTCTTTTCAGTGACTTCCTTAAACATGTCTGTTTACTCTCATTGAATTCTTTTTAACTTTCATGAAAGGTAAGGGTTGAATGTGCCTCCAACAATTCAGTTATTTCACCTGTAAGATTGTTTGGATTCTTGATAAAATGGGAATTCATAGTACATTTTGCCTATGTCCCGTGTAATTACAAAGCTGCACATAATTTACCAGGTCAAAAGAACATATTTCACTAGCTTTGAGTGCTTACCAAAGTCTATCTGCCATTTTACTTATCTTTGAAGATATAGTCGAATTTTTGTCAGTATTGTGGCATAACGTACCAACCTAAAATGTGGTTGTAACTCATCTTGTGACTATATGGCAACTAATATGACCCAAGGAAACTTAATTCACGTACTGTGGTTTTAGGACTCAATTTGTGTCATTTCTATGTGAAATAAAGAGGTAATAACACACCATGAATCCACACCTCCCGCTGTTGTAGGCACTTTAACGTGGGTTGTATTCTCACAAACTGAGTTTTCAATTAGATATATCTGTGGTGGTGGCAGCACATTATCAGCCAAGAGTAAGCTGTGATGTCTGTAAATCTCAGCCTGGCCCAGGCTCTCCCAAAGAAGAACCATATGAACCAAGCGCCAGTCTGTGCGATGCTTTCATGTTTCTAAGCAGAGCCTTATCCCATGCTTTGGCAGAATGTTGTGGCTTGATAGAGGACATTGCCATATGTTCTTTTTTTTCTAAATGTCTAGCTTTGAACTCATGTTTCTCAAGTGTTTAGCTTACAGTAGATGCTGTTTAACTTTAATTATGATTTTATATTTTGGTATCTAAAATGCCTTACATGCAGAATACTCTTAATAGAACTAATTCTTTTTGTTTACAATGCTGTAGAGCATCAGGACATCATCTGTAGATGAGTTCTGAAGAGCAGGTGGGTTTGTTTATTCATTTGCCTGCATTTATGGCATGCATGCAATGCTAGGCTCTAGGGGCACCGCAGTGGGTAAGAAAGATACGGTGCCCACCTTCATGGAGCCTGCAGTTTACCTTTTCAAGAAGTTTGATGCCGAAAAATAGCACCATTGGTCTCATCACCTCTTTTGCTACCAAAGGAGCCTTTGTCCTTCCTCGTGGGCTCCAGGAGGTCTCCAGACACTGTTTCACAAGCTCAGACAGCCTAGGCAGCTGGTGTTTCACTGTGCCAAATGGCTAATTTGGATACCACTTTGGTAGTATCCAATGAGGCTTTTCCTAATTGAAGTGCCCTGTAAATATACTAACCCAAAACATTGACCTTGATTTAATAGCTCCCTTTTTTAAATCTTTAAATTAACCAATTCTAGTTTTTAAAAATTATGGTAAGCATTAAACTTGTAACATTAAATTTCCGAAACAATATGATGTGATGTCAGAATGTTAAGTTCTGTGTTTATAGAAGTGATGGTGATGATTTTTATAATGGGACCATTCCATTAAGTAGAGATGTAGGAGCATGTAGCAAAAGTGAAGTCCTGCAGCCAGAGGTAAGGATTTAGAATGGTATTGTCACTAAGAAAATATTTGGAAGGGATGGATTCAGAAGTGGTTGGGTGGAGGGGACTGTTTCTCAGTTCTCATTTCAATTGGAATCAAAAGGAGACCTGGGAAAGTAGAACAGTCTGCGTATAACAACAGTTTCTACTTACTGAGCATCTTCTAGGTGCCAGGTGTCATACTTGACATTAAGCATAATTGGATCTAAACCTTAAGACAACCCTGTGAAGTTGATATTATCTCCATTTTTACAGATAAGGGTCCTGAGGCTCATAGAAGTTAACAGGTTAACCAAAAGGTCAAGGTAAATTGCCCACATCACCAGGTTGTAGAACCAGGATTCAAATCAGATATATCTTCCTACACAGTCCTGAACACTAAAAATAAAGCAAAGTTTCAAAAAGGCGGTTGTTGACATGTTCATTGTAATGATCCAGATAACACTTATGTAAGTGGATAAAATTGAGTCCCTTTGTCTCTACAATCGTACCCTATAATATAACAATTATAGATAAATTTATTTAATTATGTTGGTATAAAACAATTAGCAGTTTGGTTTGCCTTTATTGCAACACTTATACAGACGTGTGCAAATACAGATGTACATTATTTAAGGAATTGTGTTTTCTCCCCAACTCTACTAAGCCAGGCTACAAGTTCATTGGGTCACAAACCTCTGGTTGAGGATCCCTGTTCTATGCCACTGTTACCCTGATTACTTTTGTAAGACCTAGAAAAGTAGATTTAAAAACTCCATTGGCAGCCTGTTCTGATTTTTTAACCTTTGCTCTCAGTGAGTTTTTCTGTTTCATTAACCCAGATCATTCTTCTGCAGTTTGAACCATTTTGGTCCTGCTCTGTGTATGGGCCGGTGGGGAGCAGCTGGTCACCACAAGTACAGCTGCGACTTGGAAGATCTGAAAAAAGAACTTGATGTGGGGAATACTAAAAACTTAACCACCCATCTAATAAAAAGACAGTGAAAACAATTTAAAATTTTTTCAGGTTCTTTTCAAAGTAGTTGTAAGAAATCTAGAAAAAAATTCAGAATTACACAAATTATTTTTATTTTTTTAAATGGGACTTGTGCTTTTTTATTTTGGAGTTTCCAGGCCATCTTCTACCAATGCATAAATATAATCCATTTAACTCTAAAGTCAATTTTCTGTTAGCATTTTTTTTTTTTTTTTTATCTACGGCCATACTTGATTTAGAAAAAAAAAGCCAGAAACTGGTACTTCTAATATAACAATCCTTTTAACCAGGGAATAGATAAAAGAAACTTCATTCTATTTCATTGTTATCACAAAATATAAATTTGACTAAGTGTTTGCCAAATGTCAGGTATTGTTCACTTTGTACACCTAATAGACTATAGTATAGTGTAAACATAAATTTTATATGCACTGGGAAACCAACAAATTGCTCTGACATTATCGTGATATTCACTTTATTATGGTGGTCTGGAACCAAACCCACAGTATCTCCAAGGTATGCCTATGGAAGTGATATCCTTCAATATTTATCTTTTTATATCTGATTTATTTCCCTTAGCATAATGCCCTTCAGGTTCATCCATGTTGTTGCAAATGGCAGGATTTCTTTCCTTTTTGAGGCTGAATAATAATCAACTGTGTGTGTGTATCTCACATTTTTTAAATCCATTCATCCATCAATGGACATTGAGGTTGTTTCCATATCTTGGCTATTGTGAATAATGCTGCAGTGAACATGGGAGTGCAGATAACTCTTTGAGATACTGATATCATTTCCTTTGCATATATACCCAAAAGTGACATTGCCTGGTCATAAGGTAGTTCTATTTTTAATTTTTTCTTAAGATGGGATGTCACATTGTTGCCCAGGCTGGTATCAAACTCCTGGGCTCAAGCAATTCTCCCACCTCAGCCTCCTGAGTAGCTGGGATTACAGGTGTGTCTACCATGCCTGGCTTGTTTTTGAGGCACCTCTATACTGTTTCCCATAATGGCTATGCCAGTTTACATTCTCACCAACAGTGAATGAAGATTCCCTTTTCTCTACAGCCTCACCAACGCTTGTGTTTTTGATAATAGCCATCCTAACAGGTGTGAAGTGATACTTCATTGTGGTTTTGATCTGTTTTTCCGTGATGATTAGTACCGTTGAGCACTTTTTCATATACCTTTTGGCTATTTGTATGTCTTTTCATTTGACATACTGATCATTTGTGGGAGAACTGATTTTCAATAAGTTGGCCCTTTGAAGAATTGGTTGGGGGCAAATTGATTTTCACTGAATACTTAGTGGTTCTCAAATTCAGGTGAGCATCAGAGTTACCTGAAGGGCCTGTTACAACACAGATCACTGGCCCCACTCTGAGTTTCGGGTTCAGTAGGTATGCAGCGAGGCCCTGAGAATCTATACTTAATCAAGTTAGCATGTTGCTGGTTCAGGGACCACACTTTGAGAAGGACTGGAATGGAGTGTGTGATACATAGCAGATGAACAAATGTGTCATTGGAATGAGGCAGATAAAAAGGCAGAGAAGTCAGGAGATGAAGGTGCCACTTTCCATATCCTATTAGCCAGAGTGTCTGGGATTGTTGCCTGTTACTTGGTATCAGTGAGAACCCAGGATCGAGAGAATGAGTTCAATGAGCCTAAACACAGTCACCTCAAATGAGACTGTGTGTGTAAAGAATGAGGTTCTGTGTGTTGTTACTATAACTGTTCAGACATCAAAGTGATTTGCAGTGTCTTGTGTGGATGAATCTTTGTAGAAGCATTTCAAAATCAAAAACAATCTTTAATTGGTAAAACTTTTTCTTTCATAGTCTCTCTAGGATGTTGTCTTGCTCCCTTGCTTTCTAAGACCCCTAATTCTGTCTCTTTCTTTCTTTCCTCCCCTTCAGGCAATGTTCAGTCTTTGTATGGTGGAAAGTGGAGCTGATGAGGTGAATTTGCATGGTGTGACCAGCCTTGGCTTAAAGCAGGCTCTGGAGTTTGCATACACAGGGCAGGTATGGTACCAGATGTGATCTGAGAGCGTTAACATTTTAACTCTACCTAACCAGAGGAAATTATCCTTGAGGTATGAGATTGTTACATTTTGTTATTTATTTTAGTGTTAAAGTTTCACATCTACTTAATTTTATAACTGAAGTTATGGAAAGATAAGTAAAACAATTTAATTTTTAATATGTTCCAGTGAACATAGTATTTTAATCTTAACTCAGTGCTTGCTGATAAAATTTTGAAAATATCTTAACTATCATAAGGGAAAGAGTTTGCAAGATAACTTGGATTGTCATTGTTATCACTAAAGCTCAGTGACTCAGTCATGGCTTTATTGTTTTAAAAATAAGACAAAAATATTTAAAGCTCCAAAAATCTATGTCCAGCATCTTGGCACCGTGTTCTACACATATCTCAGGATCAGAATAGAAGGGATTTAAATTAGATTTTGATGATTTTAAATCCTAATATGATCGTGACTAAAATTGTTATAGGATTTACAGGACATCAGAGTACATCCATTTACATTTGAGAACTACTCAAATCAATTCAGATACACACTGGATGTTTATACTTTTTTATAAAATTTTGTTTTTTAATTCCATTTCATCCTACTTGAATTCAGTATCTTCTGTGGTAAAATAGGGGCCTCTTCTCTTGATAGGTTCACATCCTGGTGGGGGAGAGAAGCACGTATACATAACTACGTGTTCTCACTGGGACGGGAGTCACAATAGAGGCAGAATATAAATCACAGTGGGAGAAGCAAGGATGTGGTCAAGTGGGTCCACTGGTACAAAATTTCACAGAGAAGGTGATACTTGGTCTCCATTTGAAGGATGGGTGGGAGGTCTCCTTTCCATGAATTTTTCTTCTTTTTTTGTTTTATTTTTAATTGACAATTACATATATTTATGGGGTAGACATGATTTGATACATGTTTGCAATGTGGAATGAATAAATCAGGCTAATTAAGAAATCTGTCATCTCACATACTTATCATTTTATAGTGGTGAAAACATTTAAAATCTACTCTTAGCAATTTTGAAATATACAATGCATTATTATTTATTATAGTCACTGTTCTGTGCAATAGATCACTAAAGCTTATTCCTCTTAACTGGAACTTTCTACCCTTTGATCAACATCTCCCCTTTCCCCATCTACACCCTCACACCCCTCACGCCCTCTGCCTGCTACAGTTTGGATGTTTGTCCCCTCCAAATTTCATGTTGATTCCCAGTGTTGGAGGTAGGGCCTAACGGGAGGTGTTTGGGTCCTGGGGTTGGATCCCTCATGAATAGATTAATGCCCTCTCTGGAGGGCCAGGGGGGTGAGTGAGTTCTCACCTATTAGTTCCCATAAGAGCTGGTTGTTAAAAAGAACCTGGCACCTGCCCCGCCTTACTTCCTGTCTCACCATGTGACTTCTACACATACCAAATCCCCTTCCCCTTACAACATGAGTAGAAGCAGCCTGAAGCCCTCACCAGAAGCAGGTGCTGGTGACATGCTTCATTTATAGCCTGCAGAACTGTGAGCCAAATAAACCTCTTTTCTTTATAAATTACCCAGCCTCAGGTACTGCTTTGTAGCAACACTAAATGGATTAAGACAATCCCCCTCCCCTGGTCTCTGATAACCACCACTGTATTCTCCACTTCTATGAGTTCAAATTTTTTAGATTCCACATGTAAGTGAGATCATGAAGTGTTTGTCTTTCTGTGCCTGGTTTATTTCACTTAGCATAATGTCCTCAAGGTTTATCCATGTTGTTGCAAATAACAGGATTTCTCTCTTTTTTAAAGCTAAATAGTCTTCCATTGGGTATATATAGCACATTTTCTTTGCTTATTCATCTGATGATGGACACCAGTGGTGCTTCTGTATCTTAGCTGTTGTGAATAATGCTACAATGAACATGGGAGTACAGATAGATATTTCTACAGCATACTGATTTTAATTCATTTGGCTATACACCCGGAAGTGGGATTGCTATAGTCCACATGGTAATTCTATTTTTAGTTTTCTGAGGAACCTCCATACAGTTTTCCATAGTGGCTATATTAATTTACATTCCTACCAACAGTTCACAAGGGTTCGTTTTTTCTCCACACACTTGTCAATACTTCTTATCTTTTGTCTTTTTCTTAATAGTCATTCAGACAGGCATGAGGTGCTATTTCATTGTGGTTTTAATTTGCCTTTCCCTGATGATTAATCATGATGAACATTTTTTCATGTATCTGTTGGCCAATTTATATGTCTTCTTTTGAGAAGAGTCTATTAGGTCCTTTGCCAATATTGTGATTGGGTTACTTGTTTTCTTGCTTTCTTCTTGTGATGCCTCCAGCTTTGTTGTTTTTGCACAAAATTGCTTTGGCTATTCGAGATCTTGGATGCTTTTTATTTTTTTTCTTGTCTAATTCCTCTGGCTAGAATTTCCAATACTATGTTGAATAGAAGTAGTCAGAGTGAGCGAGCATCCTTGTCTTGTTTCTAATCTTACAGGAAGAGCTTTCAACTTTTCACCATCGAGTATAATGTCAATTGTGAGCTTTTCATACGTGGCCTTTATTGTTTTGAGGTACATTCCTTCTATGCCTAATTTGTTGAGAGTTTTTAGCCTGAAAGGGTGTTGAATTTTGTCAAATGCTTTTTCTACATCTATTGAGATGATCATATGGTTTTTGTTCTTCATTCTGTTAATATGATGTATCACATTTATTGATTTGTGTATGTTGAACCATCCTTGCATCCCAGGGATAAATCTCACTTGATTATAGTGAATGATTCTTTTAATGTGCTGTTGAATTCAGTTTGCTAGTATTTTGTTAGGTTTGCTAGTATTTTTTGCTAGTATTTTTCCTTCCTTGAGTATTTTTACATCCTTGAGTATTTTTCCTTCCTTGAGTATTTTTACAGGCCAACATGTTTGTCAGACATGTTGGCCTGTAATTTTTCTTTCTTGTAGTGTTCTCGTCTGGCTTTGGTATCAGTCTGATGCTGGCCTTGTAAAATGAATTTGAAGGCATTCTTTCTTCCTCAATTTTTTCCCGAAGGATTAATTGGTATTTGGTAGAATTCTTCTATGAAGCCATCATGTCCTGGGCTTTTTTTTGATGGGAGATTTTTAAATTATTGATTCAATCTCTTTACATGCTATTTGTCAGATTTTTTATTTTTATCTGTTCAGATTTTTCATTTCTTTTTGATGCAGCCTTGGTAGGTTATATATTTCTGGGAATTTATCCATTTCTTATAGGTTATCCAATTTGTTAGTATATAATTATTCACAGCAGTCTCTTATGATCCTTGATATTTTTGTGATATCAGTTATAATATCTCCTCTTTCATTCCCAATTTTATTTGTCTTCACTCTTTTTTTAAGTCTGGTTAAATATTGTCGATTTTGTTTATCTTTTCAAGAAACCAACTCTTAGTTTTATTGATCTTTTTTATTTTTTTAGTTCCCGTTTTCCACTAAATTTTCTTCAGAGGCTTATTGAAATATATGATATTGTCTATTCTCTTTTCTGGAGTTAGTAGAGTTTGAAATATGTTTCATAGAATTATTGAGGCAACTCTGGCAGGTGGAATCAAAATAGTAGTTAGAAAGGACAAAAAAACCATACATCAAGTAGGAGGTACAAAGCGGGGAAGAAAGGTGATGGATCACAAATTCAGAGTTAGTCCAGCCAAATTTCAAGCTTTAGGAAATTCAGGCAGGCAGTTATCATTCACAGAGTTGCTAAAAAATATTCCTAATGAGGTGAATAAATAATATATGGGTTTTTTTTTGTGTGTTTACAGATATAAAGAAAGATACCAGCTCTAAATTGTGTCTGTGTGAATTTTTCTCTTTGTACCTGAATTACAGTTGCACTGGCATTTGACCATCTCTAAAGACTGAAAATGTATAGCTCATACTTCACAGGTGTGCAATGGAGATGAAATAGGAAATAATAGTATCTGTACTCAGCAGCATTAACAACTAAAGGCTTTAAGCTTAGAGGCTATAAACTGTAAAACATGTCTGAATTGTTAGTAAACTCAAGAACACAAAAGTTGCTGTGAAGCCTTAGTTAAAATACACATGCAAAGAGAAGTGGTTGCCTCATTGTTTGTCTTGATTGCTTTGTGGTTTCCTTCAGAATGGCTGTTTTAATATGCATATGATGATGCCTGTGGCACAAAGGATTTATGAAATGTGAACTGAAAATAGCAGAAGGGAAGCTCTCTTTTGGAAGGGTAAGAAAACTACTCAGAGGGAAGAAGTTTGCAGAAGGGCAGCCATACCCCATTGCCCAGGAGTCATATGTCTCAGATGCTCAAAGTCCACTTTTATGAGAAAAAGAAAGCCAATTGAGATGAAAATATATACGTAGCTGGTGTAAGTGACTTACAAAAAAAAGAAAGAAAGAAAAGCAAGAACTAGGGCCAGACCTGGGGTTGCATTTGTTCTGTGCAAACACCAGAGACCCATTCTTGACTGGACATCTGCAGAGGAGTGATGAGCCTGAGGCACACAGCAGTAACTCATTTGTCACATGTGTACCTAGGGGCAGGAAGGTGGCTGACATTTCACAGAGCACCTTCTAAAAGAGCCAGAGGACAACACTAGCTACTTTATGTGTGCTGTTTAACCTGATCTTTAAATCAGCTCTGGGGAATGTTGTGATCCCATTGGAAAGATGATGTGGCCAGGGAGTTGCAGTGAATTGACTAAGATCATTCCCCCAGTATATTTTGACCCAATTAGCCAAACCTTAGTCCTCCTGATTTCAAGTCTATTGTTCTTTTAAAATGTCCTCTGTCATTAAGGTTAAGTTATATTTGTTATATTTCATTGAAGGAGGCAGGGAAGTGTTTGGGCATTTTAGAGAGTAAACTATGTTGATAGTTTTCTCATCCTGGAAACTGCTTTTCCTTAGTCCATGAGGGTTCAGAATTGCACTTCTATTTACAGTTACTCTTTGCTGCAGAGCGGAAGTTGGAAATTGATAGTCTTTCTTGGACAACATCCAAGGGAGTTTGTTTCTTAAACATTAAAGTGACTTTATAATAAATCTTTGTTCCCTTTGTTTGAGACAGGGACACAGATTATGGCAAAAAAATAACACAAAAACCCAGCCTGAAATCATAGTGTACTTGGGAATGGCAAGCAGCTGCTTTGTACTGTGGAATTGAAATTAAGATTAAGCAAAGAGTTTGGAATATAGAAGCATGAATGAAAGCATAATTCTTCAATTTCTTAATTGTTATTTACTATTATGGACATTTACTGATATATAGTCTTTAACCACAATATGTATATAGATTTGAAAAAATTCAGGGTTTACATTGATTTTTATCCACCTATAGCTATTTCTACTGACAGTTGATTATATGTTTAGTCAGTTGTAGTAAGTATAGTATAAAATGTAAGTATTTTAAGTGTCTGAAAATTGTCGCTGTCTTAGAGAGAAATTGAAAGTGCAGAGTGGGAGTGATGAATGAATGCCGCTAAGTGTAACAAGATGTGTGTGTGTGCCTCCTACATATTGCTCTAAAGTATAGCCTTCTTAAAAATTGGCCCACAGATTTCATCCAGGAAATTTTTTTTTAAAAAGCAAATTCCCCCCCTAATGCTAATGCATCTCCTGAAAATACATGCAAACAACAGGGCTGCATAAGCACACACTCCACCTTGGCATTAGAGACGTGACCTTCCTCTGGGCACACACTGCTTGGGGCGCTGCTTGAGTAGAGGCCGGGGTGCATCACAGCCTTTGTGGGTATCCTTGCACTGCCATACACGGAGACCTTGACTACAGCAGAACTAGCCATGGAGGGCAAAGGGGCCAGGCTGCCCCTGCTCCATGGGCCCTGTTCTGGGAGTGAGGTCAGAAGCCAATGGTGTGACGTAAACTGTCCCCGGGCAGATCTGCCTTAGGGAGAAAAGGACAAAGTGAATCTACGAAAACACAAACTCCACTTACTCTGGTGGGCAAGAGGACCCATCCTGTTATCCTGGCCTCCCTCTCCTCCATTTCCAGGTCTGGCCAGGAATTCATTTGTGTTTCACACTAGTCCTGAGTAGAAAAGAGATGATGAAGAAGTGGGAAAAAAAGAGTCTGATGGAGATGTTGCTTGGGAGAAGGAATCCCAAACGAGACAAGAGGTCAGCCACCCAGGAGCAAGCAGGTGTCGCTAAAAACAAAACAAAACAAACAAAACACTCAGCCAGATAGTGAGGAGCATAATAACATCGAGACCCTCTTATAAAGAGAAAGGAACCCTGCTTGGAAGGCAGAAGGGCTTCCAACCCCAAAGGCCTAGGAATAAGCCTCTAGAAATTTGGGTAGTGTTGGACCAACATGGAAGCAAATAGGACTGAGCACCACCATACAGTTTATTGTTTTAACACTGTGGCGTAATGATGTCAAGGAAGATACACTATATGTCAAGCACTGTGATAAATACCTTAGATGTAGTGGAAGAAGGGTTTGAACCTAGTTAGCTTCCTCTTACTTTCCAGGGAGCTGTCCTTCTCTTGTTTTGTCCCTTGTAGGCTGATGGAGAGATTCCAAAAGCCCAGTAAAGGGAGAAGCTATGCACCAAATGCTAGTGACATTTGTAGTCCCCTTTAAAATCCTTCACTTCCAGATACTGTTAACTTTGTCAGCTGTGAACCAGTTATGTCATATCTCGGCATCTGAAAAAGAAAGTTGCGTTGGTATCGGTGTCCCCTTGCATTTCTCCTTGTTATCCAGTAACTCCAGCCCATGGCTGTTCAGCATTATAGAAGGACCCATCTCTTGACAGACACTCATCCTAACTACCTTTCTCTGACCCATAGAATACTTTTACAGTCTTCCCAAGGAAATATTGTGTAACCATCACTATTCATATTTTGAAGCCTTTTGGAAATCCAGAAAACTGTGATACTCCAGGTGAAATTTTTTTTTTTAGCTATAATTGCAGTCAAGTAAAACTATTTATGTAGTCAGGAAATGAAAACTAAAGGAAAATCCTAAATGTCCAAGGTCTTAAAAGAGTAAAGTTTTTCTTTCTGATTCTCATTTGGCTTCCTAATAAGTTCACATGACCTTTTTTTAGATAGTGCTAATAATGCATGTACTGTAGCATTACATTTTGATGATCATTGAAACTGTATTTATTTCCCACAGCGGAATACATTTCTCTGAAGGCCTGAGCATCAGGCCAGGCAGCAGAGTGACAGGAGTCTTAATTGGAACTGCTTTCCCATGGACTATCCCTTCGGGGGTGATGTGTCACTTTACATGGAGAAAGTCTCTGTCAGATTACTTACAAACATAACCTGGCTGAGCTAAATGGTAGCAGATGGAACAAATCTGGGAGAAATATTTCCTGATGCTTCTGTTGGGAGCAGTGTTAAGACCATTCAGTGGTTTAAGTATTTTAGCTTCAGAATCCTTTCTTCAACTGGCAGTACCTGCAGAAATCTAGTAAGTAAAAGGCCCTGGAGGCACCTGTACTGTGCCCCAGGCCCCGGAAGGCACATTCGGAAATTCACATTCTAAGGAAGAATGCAGTAGTCTCCCCTTATCCGAGGAGGACTCATTCCAAGACCCCCAGTGAATGCCTGAAATCGTAGACAGTACTGAATCCCAAATATACTGCTTTTTCAATCTGATAACTGAGACTGCTGCCAAGTGATTAATGGGCAGGGAGTGTGTACTGTGGGATCTGCTGGACAAAGGGATGATTCACGTCCCAGTGGGATGGAGCAGACATAACAAGATTGCATCGTGCTACTCAGAACAGCATGCATTTAAAAACTTACAAGTTTATTTCTGGAATTTTCCATCTAATATTATTGGACTTTAGTTGCACAGGTAACTAAAACCAAAGGAAGCAAAACCATAGATAAGTGAGAACTACTCTACTTTGGCTTGAATTTTGCAGAAAGTGACTGTTTTCTCCTCACCTTAATTCTTGTCACAGTTGTGCCAGAGACCATAACAGTTGTTGACAGAAAGTTTGAGAGGCGTGAAACGAAAGAGGAAGTTTGAATTCCATCAGTGACTTCTTTGATTTCTCGAATCTTTTGAGATTCCGTTATTTGCCTTTGGGGAGATTTTCTTTTATCAGTGCATTATTGAAACAAACAAACTAGCAGATTAGTCTGCTTCTTGTTTTGGGCTGAAGTTGTTATACGTTCACAGTCATGGTTTCGTAGAATGCGTTGACCCACTTAACAGACAAGAACCTTACCTCTAGCCATAGGAGGCAATATGCCAAATGGAATTTTTATGGCTTCCCAAGATAGCAAATAAAATAATAAACTCTTGACATGGTTTGGTGTTCAAAATTGGTAAGGACAGGTTGAGAACCCAATTATTTGTTGTGAGAAAATGAGAAGAGAGATTTTTAGAAGTCGAAGTCCTGACTGACCCCTACAAGCTTGCTTTTCTCAGCTGAGGACTCAAGAACAACTTCATTGGTCCCAAGGCCTGGCTGTTCCTCATGGAAAACAGTTGATTCAGACACAACGATGCCATGTGGGAGAGCCTCCCACCTACAGAGCAGGGTCAGTGCTAGCTGGCAGTCTCTACTTCGTGCCAGTCGGCTATCCCTTATTAAATGTGTGTGCTGTCCGGTCAAGTGTAGTTTATGCTGCCAGATTTATAAAGCCATATGTTCAGCAGATTAATGTCTAAAATGTTTCTGTGCAGGGAAGTGTAGCTGTGGCCACTCTTCTGAGATCAGCTTTTCAATTCATTAACAAAACTGGTATTTTTATTTTTTAAAAATTTTTTTCTTGTTTTTCCATAATAATTTACAAGTTTTTGATTCCTAATTGTCTTGTACTCACTCTGCAGAAACATGATGCCCATCTCCCTGACCAGTGATTCAAATGTTGAAACCAATAATGCTACACACATCCCAAAAGGGTATGAAAAGGGTTATTACTCACATAATGAGACTTTCTGAGAGCAGAATGGCTCCCAAGCAGGTACAATAAATGGCTTGAGAAGAGCAAGGATTGGTGCCCGGCTTTGGCTTTTATTGTGGTTAGAAGGCAAGGCCTGGACAAGGGTTCTCTATGCAGGCGGGGCTTGTGTGTCTTGGAGGCTTTCTTATGCCTTTGCTCAGATGTGAGGCAGGTGGGGAAGAGGGAAGGATGTGGCTTGAAAGCTGTCAGCAGTCAAACATCAAAAAAGGAATTCACTCTGTTAGCATTCTACTTGAGTAATAGTCACATTTCAGGCACTGATATTTTCCTTTGGGACGCTGTTAAACTCAGTCCCCTAATGAAAACAAAATGTGTGTGAACATTATGCTTGTGGCATTTTTAATCTTTCTGGGCACCATTCTGCACTGTGGGCCAGGGTGCTTGAACTCCTATGTACAGAACATGCACACTGATAACACTGTGAGGGGCTCCAGATATCTGAGATAATGTTAGATGACCAGGATGAGCATGGCCCCTCTGTGCTGTAACTCATCTTCATTATGTAAAACTTGATTGAAATGAGCTGGGTTTGTTCTTCTTTCCTCCACTCTCCTTCCATCTCTCTGTGCCTCCCAGTCCAGTCCACTGCCAGTGTAGGGAACAGAAAGAGAAATATTTCCTTTTTGCCCTTGATAGTGGTTTTATTGTCATTAGTGAGGCAATAAACAATTGGTTCTTCTCTGACTTGAAACCTTCCAGCTAGCTCCCTAAATTTCATAAGAAGGTGTTAGCTGATGGATGGATTTTTAAAGTACGTAAACTTTTCCCTTATTCAGGAAAAGAGAACAATTGCACTCCAGCCTCATCCTGTTTGCTGGACAGCCCTTACTAAAATTTCACTGGAGAGAAATTATACACATAAAGGATTCACCAGAAGATACGTAGTCTGTCCATCTGGCTTGGTGGTTCTCAATCATCTACCAGACCTTAGTATAAAAAGGCCACCTTTACTATACTGAAATGAAATTCTTAGATAATATAACTTACCCACACAAATTACTCTAAACATCAATAGAATGCCTTAACTGTATATAAAGAACAAACAAAGGAAAGAAATTTGTGTTAAAAATAATATATGTTTCAGTATATATATGCTGGGGCACAACTCTTCCAAAAGACATTAGGAACAACTCTTTTAATCTTTTTTCTTTATTTTAGCATATTATGGAGATACAAATGTTTAGCTTTAGGTTACATATATTGCCTTTGCCCCACCTGAGTCAGAGCTTCAAGCGTGTCCATTCCCCAGACGGTGTGCACTGCACTTAATTAGGTGTGTAGATACCCATCTCCACCTTCCCCCTCCCATCTGCCCAACACCAGATGAATGTTATTACTATGTGAGTATTTAAGTGTTGATCAATTAAAACCAATTTGATGGTGAGTACATGTGGTGCTTGTTTTTCCATTTTTGCGATACTT
Organism: Lepilemur septentrionalis; assembly: GCA_963573855.1. Classification (NCBI taxonomy): domain Eukaryota; kingdom Metazoa; phylum Chordata; class Mammalia; order Primates; family Lepilemuridae; genus Lepilemur; species Lepilemur septentrionalis. Next base: position 19,582 of record CAUYMX010074598.1, read on the forward strand.
CTCTTAGCAGAATGGGCTCTAGCTCTATCTAGGATAATACAAGAAGTGTTAAGTCACCATTGTTTTTTGTGGCTGAGTAGAACTCCATGGTATACATACACCACATTTTCTTAATCCACTCATGTATTGATGGGCACTTGGGTTGTTTCCACATTGTGAATTGTGCTGCTATAAACATTCTAGTGCAGGTATCTTTTTTATAGAATGTCTTTCATGCTTTTGGGTAGATGCCCAGTAATGGGATTGCTGGATCAAGTGGTAGTTCTACTTGTAGCTCTTTGAGGTATCTCCATATTACTTTCCACAGAGGTTGTACTATATGAATAACTCTTTTAGTAAAATTCCTAATAAAACACAACAGTTTTCTCTTGGGTTTTGTGGTGGTAGCATTCCTGGAAAGTTCAGTGTATCTTGACACAGAATAAGAAAAAAATGTGTTTGTATGTAAAACAGAGTTATATTCTGTGCTTTGACCTTTATTTTCTCTTATGGATACATCCATCAGGGCATTCCAGTGTGCAGCCTACAGCACAATTCTTTGTGGTTAATGACTGCCCTATATGCTGCATGATGTCTAACATCCTTGGCCACTGCCCAATAAATGCCAGTATTGCCCACCCTGGCGGGACAACCAAAAATATATACACATATTCCCAAATAGCCTCCTAGAAGGCGGTATTGACTCATTGAGAAACACTGTTTAGGTATTCTAAATTTTATACCTGGATCAAGCCAGAAAATCAGAAAAATAAATATCTGGGTTTTTAAAAATCTCTTTATTAATGTTTGATTTTTAAGCAGTGTTCTATGGAACATACTTTTGTTGGTATTGGAAGTATTGCCAAGTATGTCATTTGGTGACCCTCTTAATGTCTATAGGAAAATTTCCATTAGATCTCAAAGTCTGGAGAAGCATGAACTCTCTATAGTATTTCCACCTTTTGATCTTGTATTAGGTTATATTTCTTCTTTAGTCTTTTTTAGTTTTGCTGCTAGGAAACTTGAAGTCACATTTGTTGCCCACTTATAGTTATGAGGATGCGTATATAGTGTGTGTGTATGTGTATATATGTGTATGTGTGAATATATATATCTTCTTCTGACCTCATTATTTTTTGTTTCCTAGTTTTTCTTACCTTGAGTTATTTATGTTCCTAATATTTAAGTGCTTGTATCGATATCTCAGATTCTTCTTGAAATGAAGCAGAATAAAAGTAAATAGAGTGAATAAAAAGATATGAGATCCCTGTCTAAAAGTTCCCAGAGGAACGTTAATGTTAGCTTCAGGCAGGAATGAAGTGGTGCTGTACCCCATTAGTTTTGCCTATGAAAATGAAGCGCCTCTAGATTCCCACGTTGTGGGAATAAATAAGCCATTCTACTTGCTTTCTAAATTTTTTCTAATATTATTTCAGCCCAAAAAATAAAGGGGCATGCAAATTCTATAAAAATAAATTCCTTTTTTATCTTTGAACATGACAAAAAGAAACTACCCAAATGTTTATATAAACATAATAATAAAAGTGAAAAATAATTTCATACAAATTCTCAATTACATATGATATGTTATCTTTATGTGTTCTTCTGGACTTTGCTCATGTATCTATTCAATTTTATAAAGATTTTGTGATTATAATTGGCTTCAATTTTTTTCTAGAATTAGGTAAAAGTACATTTATCCATAAATGCACAGTATGTAAATAATACCACTTTATTGTAATCTGTTTTTTTTTCTTTCATTTGGATTATTTTTAAGTAAATTCAGAGACCTGGATTTACTTGATCAAGAGAAAGAACATATTTTTATGGGAATTGCCTTCAGAGTTTTACAGTAGCTACTGTTGGACAACGGGCTTTTTAAACTTTTTTCCTTAAAATGGAATTCTTGAGCCCCCTGCAGGAAGCATTTAGTATTTGTTATGAAGGAGTAGTAGGATATGGGAGTTTTACAATTCCAAATGTAAAGTTTTAAAAAAAGAAAACAACCTGGTAGTAAAAATATATGTAATTAATATCAGGATACATAATTGGCCAAATAGTGCTTTTGAGAAGATTTATCTTGCAAGTAGATATTACATTTGAGTAGTAGTAATATAATGAAGAGAACGTTCAAGTGAAGGAATAATTTGTATGTATCCAATGTGCTAGGTTAATTTGTGAATATTTTACTTTCTATATACTTCATAAAAACCATTTATATTTTATTTTCAAAGTGAGATTCATTGATTCCATGAATAGCTAATGAGCACCTACCCAATATTAAGGACTTGTTAGATGTTAGGGATGCATTGATGAAAAAAATGCACACTTATGCTTTCTCAGAGTGG
>CAUYMX010074600.1:0-19299 GCA_963573855.1 Lepilemur septentrionalis
GAAATGCTATTCAGCCATAAAGAAGAATGAAATCCTATCATCCATGGCAACATAATCGCAACTGGAGATTATGTTAAGTAAGCAAAGAACAGAAATTTAAACACTGCGTGTTCTCACTCATATGCAGAAGCTAAAAATTAATGTTGATCTCGTAGAAGGAAAAGGTAGAACAGAGGATACTAGAGGCCGGGAAGGGTAGGAGGAAGGGAGGGATGGACAGAGATTTCCTAGAGGATAGAAAATTATAGCTAGAGAGGAGGAATACATTCCAGTGTTCTATACCAACATAGAATGACTACAATTAACAGTAATATATAGTTTCAAATAACCAGAGGGAGAATATTGAATGGTCCCGATACATTCAATAGAAATGATAAACGTTCGAGATGACAATTACCCTGATCTAATCACCGTACATTATATGTATCAAAATATCACTATTTACTTCATAAATATGTACAATTATTATATGTCAATTTAAAAAATAACATAAAAAACAACTAAGAGAAAAAGACAGATTGACTACTGAAAAAATGACTGACACATGATTTCTTGGTAAAAATGGAAGCTACAAGGTAGTAGAAGAAAATCTGTGAAGTGCTTAGAGAAGATAACAGTTAACTCGGAATTCTACATGTAATGAACCTACCTTTCAACAACAAGAGCAAAATGAAAGGAATGTATTACTAACTGTATTACAGAATATATTTCAGGAAAAAGGAAAATTATCTCAGAGGAAAAGTTTGATATGTTCAAAGGAATGATAAGCAAGTAATGTGATAAATGTGGGTTAATCTAAACAATCATGGACTGAATAAAACAAAAACAGTAGTGTCTACTGTGAGGAGTTAATAAAAAACAAATGACTTCTAATACTAGAAAACAAGAGCATGCAAATTGAGAGATGGTTGATCAATTAACATGTATAAAGGTCCTGTATTGTTTGGAAAAGAAGTAAAGATACTTAGTAGCTCTAGACCGGCACTGTCCAAGATGGTAGCCAATATTCACGTGTGACTTTCTAAATTGAAAGTAGAGTTAAATAAAATATTAAAATTATCGGAAGATACTATAAGGAAAGTGAAAAGAGCCACAAACTGGGAGATGTTTGGAACACACATCAACAAAGCATTAGGATCATGTATATATACAAGACTTCTAAAACTTAAGAAAAGAACAAACAGCACCATAAAAAAATGGGCAAAACTGTGAAAAAACATTTCATAGAAGAGGAAAAATAAGTGACCAATAAGCATGTAACAGTTGTTGAATGTCATTAATAATCATGGAAATATACATTAAAACTACTGGGAAATATCATTTCAACTCACCAAACTGGAAAAAATCAAGGACTCTAACCAGACCAAGTATGCACAAGAGCGTGGGGCAAAGGGAATGCTAATCCTGGTGCTGGTGGAAGTGTAAATCGGCAAACCACGTTCGACAACATTGTGGCAATGCCTGTCCAAGTTGAACTCATACATATTTCATGACTTGGCATCTCTACTACGAGGAATATATTACAGAGAAGACTTTGTGCAAGTGAGCAAGGACATTCATGTTGGCAGCACTGTTCATATTATATTAGCAAAATTCTGGAATAATCTGGGCATGGCCTTTGGCTCTAGAATGGAAAGAGAAAGCAGGTTATGAAGTCATATACACATATACAGCTGTAAAAATGAATTTGTTACAGGTTTTAACATGGACAAAATTTAAAAACTTATTGATGAAAAAAATAAGCAAGCGACAGGATATCTCTTGATCCCATTTGTATAAAGTCTAAAATCAGACAAAATTACCATTATGTTATTTAGAGATTCTTGCATATTTGGCTAAATGGTAAAAACACAAACTCCAAGAGAGGGGCTAGCTCTTGTAGGGAGAGTAAAGAACAAGAAATGCTTAAGTGGGGAGGTATACAGGGGACCTCAAAGTATACTCATCATGTTTTCTTGTAATTACCAGGTGGTAGGTACATGGATGGCCATTTCATTATCTTTAAATATGTCTGTACTTTATACCTTTTTATGTCTATAATTCACAATGAAATTCTTTCTCAGGAGTTTACAAATGTATTTATATATACACTATAATTAACAACCATGTAAAAATTGTGTGTACATGCACATGAGTGTGTGTGTGGGTGGGTGAGGGAGAGAGATTGATTGTAAAGGAATATCATGAGGTGAGACTTAGCGAACACACTCATTTATAGAAGATGAATTTGACTTTGCTGTGCGTTTGGATTTACCCCAACTCATAAATCTAACTTTGGGCTTTTAGTAGACAAGAGACTATTGAAAACCATTCAACCTTATGTATTTTCAAAGAGGCTGTATCACTTTGGGTGTCGTGTGTTTCAATACATACAGCCAAGCTTCTGTAAACAAACCTGCAACATGATCCATCCGACTGCTCTCTAGTTACTATGCAATTATCAGCCATCCCACTTATCAACAGCCATAAACAGGCGGTATTTCCGCCTGGAGCTGGCACCCTTCCTTATGGATCACTGGTCCAGCTCTAAGATTGGGAGGAGAAAGAGAACTTCATCATCAGCACCGAGTTCTCTCATCTAATTCCTTCTGTTTTCGTCCTTCCCAAAGATGGTCATCAATCCTCCAGTGGCACACCAAGGGCAGGCTGTGAGAGACAGCCACCACAAAGGGAGACACTGAAAGGGGGAGCGGGGAGAACTGTTAGTGGAGAATTTTAAAGTAATAATAAAACAATAGAAGTCAGTCTGACTTATGTTATCATCGTGCAATTCTAAACAACGTTGATATTAAAATACTCCTCCCTGAATAATTATTTTGTTGGTCTAAGAGTTTTAAATTGCCACAGTTACTATTAAGTTATAATATATATGCAGTATTATCAACTGTGTGGCCAGATTCTGAGCCCCTTGGTGTCACCCTCCCCCCCAGGTTCCTTTCCTTCCTTCCTTTGCCTCCATTCCTCACTAGACTGCTTCGCCAGAGAGTCCCTAAAAGAATAAATGGCCTTTTGCGACTCAAATGCTGAGGACTGACTCTTGGTCTGTTGGTTCTGCTGGGTCACTCCTCAGTAAGTATAGATCACTCTGCTGCTCCCTGCCGTGAAGAGCAGGACACACACTGGGTGACAAAGTATGGTGGGAAAATCACTTAAGTTAACTTATCAAAATACGATATTCCCCAATGACACTAGAGAGACCTTGCAGAGGCCCCTCCAACATCAGAGATTGAGGCTGTGTCTCCCATATTCCATCACTCGATCCTCAGGGCCTGACACACGGTCCAGAGAATATTTGGAAACTAATTGTCACAGGTGGTAGCACCCTGAATGGTATAATTTCTTACCTCCTAAGATCTACCGATAATTATGGGGGTGTTTTGTTTCTTGTTTTTTAAGTCATTTAGACACAAACTGCTTTTCAAAAATGAAGGGGAAAAAAATCCACGTAAAAACTGTTTGAATAGCTTATATTCAGGTTTGAATGCTTTATATAAATTAATAACATTGAAGTCTATCCCATGTGAATAAAAATCTTAGAGTCATGTTCATTACTGAGTCTATTGAATTTTTGTAAAATTTTCTGGTTCAATTACATATTCTAAAATTAACAATAAAAGTTGAACTTGTGTAGTTAAAGACTCAAAACAGATGATGGGAACAGCAAAGTGTAGGAAAGTGGGAAAAAAAACCTTAAAAATGGGTCCCTGAAATAAATGAATACCAAATAAAACAAGAGAATAAAGAGCCACTTTCTTAGTGCAAAGTGAAGCCTTTCCCATCGGCTATAGTGGTGTCTGGAAAAGTCTTACGTATGGATATGATAAAAGGCTTAATGAGGAGAAGAAGGAGAGCATTGGGACAGTTATGAAAAGTTTTAATTGTAAATTTTAATCGTCATGTGAAATGAAAGTTATCGGATACACACACACGCACACACACGAAGTGATTCTCAGATTAAAATATTCATGTGGCAGCCAGGCTCAGTGGCTCAAGCCTATAATCCTAGCACTCTGGGAGGCCAAGGCAGGAGGATCACTCAAGTTCAGGAGTTCAAAACCAGCCTGAGCAAAAGCGAGACCCCGTCTCTACTAAAAATAGAAAGGAATTAATTGGCCAACTAAAAATATATAGAAAAAATTAGCAGGGCATGGTGGCACATGCCTGTAGTCCCAGCTACTCAGGAGGCTGAGGCAGGAGGATCGCTGGATCCCAGGAGTTTGAGGTTGCTGTGAGCTAGGCTGACGCCACAGCACTCTAGCCCAGGCAACAGAGTGAGACTTTGTCTCAAAAAAAAAAAAAAAAAATATTCGTGTGGGAAATGTTCAGAGGCAAAATGTTTAGAAGAAAAAAATGTTTGAGGAAAGCCAGAGATAGTCATTTCATAAATTTACTATTACACTGGTTTCCCAAAATCATTCTATTTGTCTACTGAAAACCATATACCATGATTGCTGCCAGAAAGAGTAAACCTTAAAATCATAATATTCCAGAGTTTAAAAGTCCTTGGTTATCTTCTGGTCTAGCCAACTCATTTTGCAGGCAAAGAAATGGAAACTCAGACTGCTTAGGTGAGCTCTCCAAGGTCTCGTGGCTATATGGTGGCAGAATTCAGAGCTACAGCCAGATTTCTTAGCTTTTATTCCAGGGCTAAGACACAGCAATCTGACCCTCACAGATTGCTAGCTCCTTCCTTTTGGGACCACAGATAAGCACCAATCTTCTAGAACCTTCTACTCAGACTTCATGCTCCAAGGTTGTTTCCAGGGCTTATGAAAATGTTGTCCTAGGCTAGAAGCAAAACTAGAGAAATTCAGACACACCTCAGCAAATGCAAGCACATGGATAAATCAATGAACATCGGGACAGACAGCTTGTCTTATATAATTGCCCTCAAAAAGAAAGGTGAAAACTTAATCATAATTCATGAACATGTTAATTGTTTTCCTTTTCCACAGACACTCACTAATTTGTTCTGAAGGGGATGCTACATTTCCAAATTCTACTTTTGCTTTAAAGAATTTCAAACTTCAAGAAAAAAGTTGCACACCGTATTGCTATTGCTTCAGTAGTTACGAATATTAGCTGTCGTGACTTCGAAAACTCATTAGCAATAATTGGCCATGGCAAAGGGAAGTCCATCTAGTTCACAACAAGCATCTTATGTGATTGAGTAGTAATAATTCCTCATCTCTTACTGGGGAAAGACGCAGCATCTGTGTGCTGTGGCGGGGGGAGGGGCCCTTTCTCCATGGCGGTGGAACTGCGAGAGCGCCAAGCCTGAAATTCCTTTACATCTCACCCCCTCAGTCATTTCCTGCTGCTCTTCCTCTATCTTCTTCATCTGTCTAACATCCTTTATTTATTCACTCATTCAACTGCTATTTCTTGTGCCAAAAAGAAAAGTTAACAGCCTGCGAAGGAAGATACCAGGCATAGGGAAAACACAAGGAACAGCCAGCCCTCCCTGCCCTTGTGGAGCTTAGAATCTGATAGAGGAAAGAAATGTTAGACAGGAAATCACACAAATAAATGAACAATCGAGTGTGTGCCGGTGCTCAGAGGAGAGGTACACCGTGATCTATGAGATCACCAGGGAAGACATTGACTCAGCTGACCCACGCGATGAGATAGGACAGCTGAGTTGGTGTTGACCTGGTGATCCAGGCAGAGGGAACAGCATGAGCAAAATCCTATTGTCAACGAGAACAGGGACTAAAAGACGAGTGTGGTGGCTGGAGCAGAGAGAGACGGCAGAGAGGGGCGTGCTGTGGGGGACCGTGGGGGGGGTGGAGCAGTGGGAAACCACTGAAGGTTGTAAATGGGGATGACGTGTCAGATATGAATTTTGAAGAGGTCACTATCAGGGTTCAACCAGTAAAGCAGAACCACTAGGATAAAGCATTCTGTGTGTGTGTGTATGTACTTAAATATATAAATGCCAGTACAAATATGCATGTGTGTGTGTATGATTGTTGTAAGGACTTGACCTTCTGCAGTTGTGTTTGCGAGTTAGGCAGCCTCTGCAAGGGTACTGTCTTTATAGCTGATCACGTGACATTGGAGCTTGAAGCCCATGCAGCAGGAGGTCAGCAAGGGAAGCTGAGTAGGGAGAGTAAGGACAAGCCGGGACCCACACTCTGGCACTCATGTCAGTTCTCATCGCCTCCCTTGATGGTATAGTTGTCCTGCAGGAAGTGCCAGCTCCTGCCATCACAGAGATCAACACACACGTCTGCCCAGGAGTCAGAGAAGCCGAAGGGAAATCCAGGAAAGGTGGAACCGTTGCAGCCTGGCTGCTGCCCCACCCAACACGTGAGCCAAGGATAAGTGGGAGATGTGAGCTACAAAACGGCTGCTGCTCCCCTTCCCGCTTCCCATCTCTCACAGAAGTGTCGCTGTGGCCCACCCTATCTGGAAAGAGGAAAGGAGAGCTGGGGAAAGTGGTTCAGCCTGGCCACACTGACACTTTGCAAATCCACCCAGGCAGCCCAGCTGCAGTGCGGAAAACGGTGTGCAAAGCCTTCCTCATTCCTCTCTGGCAATTCCCACCCTGGTCTCCTGAGCCAAGTGTGCACTTTCTGGGGGTGTAGCCTCTTCACTCTGCACACCAGCTGTCCCAGGGAAAAATCTGGACTCCCCAAATGAGCTGCCAGTAGGCAAAGGTTGGGAAGCAGCAGCTAATAACATTACAAGTCCATTTGGCAGCAGTGCAAGCCTTCACCATCACAATTAGAGCACGTGGAGGTGAAAGACACTCTTAATGGCCAAATCAAATAAAAAGTGACAGGTTTCTGAAGATAACACAGAACGCGGCATGGCATGTTCATGAAACAAAGAGTCTGATGTCATTTCATCTCTGGCTTGTCTGTTTAGACAGATGGGGTGTTTTTCTGCCTTGTCCTATCTGAGGATCTCCAAGCCACCCCACGCACGGAGATCTGACACATCTTGGCCCCCACTTTTCTCTGAGTGGTTCGGGAGCCAGGACGGAGCCAGCAGGAGGATACTCTGTGATGTAAGATGGAATTTAGAATAAAGGTACTTAGTGGTCAACTAGTTCAATGGTTCTTAACCCTGATGGTACATTAGAATCACATGCAAAACCTCACAGCCTTTGCAATGTCCAAGCTGCCTAGAGAGATTTTTGGAGTAGGGCCAAGGCATAACTAGTTGTTAAAGCGTCTCTGTTGATTCTAAGTCTGGAACCAGGGATCTAGCCCCATCTTCCTCTTCTCCAGTAATGAAGCTAAGTCATGGAGATGTTGGGTGTGTTGGCCGGAAGTGCATGCAGAGAATAGAGCCCAAGCCTCCTGACTCCTGACTCATCACTTTCCACTATGTACCCTGCCATGTTCCCTGTTGAAACAGTAAGAAGCATAAATTAAAGCTTCATTCTCTACTGTGTTCTGAGAGTGTGATGATTTTGAAAATACGTGTTATTTTTAACAGGTAGTAAGACTGACACTTTGTCATTTACTCACCTGTGTAAAGCATGTGACCCTGCAGCCCTAACACTTTCTGGCAGACTGATTCTTTTAGTTTCCTTTTTCCATAGTGTAAGAAAGGGAAAGGAAAATAGACTCGTCTAGGAATGCATTGGTCAGTGGAATGCATTTTGGAGTGATTCTATAAATTACAGGAAAGCCTTAATAGCTAATAATTAGGTGTCTTAAAAATGGAGCTGTCTGAACTAGCACATGGTCACATGATCAGTCTAAAATAGACTTGAGCCGGGAGCCTCTGTGACAGCGTGCTTGAGAGAGAGAGAGAATTAGATTAAGAAAACCTTTGTAAATAAGCAAAGTAAAATTCAACTTACAGTCTGTCCTCACAATTATCATTAATTATTTAAAAAAACAAAATTAAATTATTGGACATTTTCAATCTGATGGCAATAACATGATATACTAGTATCTACTTTCATTATCACCTTACTTTATTAAAAAATGTTAAAAGTTGCAGTATGTTTCTATGAAGACCATGTGTGCTCATTTTAAAGAATTCAAGAGTTGCAGAGAAGTTAAAAGAAAAAAGTAAAACCATTTTCCAAATCTCACATTCCAAAAATAATGAGCTTGAGCATTAGGTGGACATCATTTCGTATTCTTTCAAGGATTATATAGAAATGTGTGTGTGTGTATGTATGTATGTGTACATATATATAGATACATACATGTACATGAGAGAGAAGCTGGCTAGCTGGACAGATGGACTATGGAAATGGGATCATAGTCTAATGCCTTTTTTAATTCAAAAAATATATATTCAGATTAGTTTTACTTATATACAGAAGTAAAAGAAATGGAAGTAACCCTGGAGGGATTCTGACCCTCATATAAATGTTCTTTACTGCCCAACATACTGTTTGTTTAAAGATGCCTTATCGAAAGAGATTATAAAAGATGTTGGAATCTCACATTTTTTATTAATTAATGGTTCGATTTTATATAGTATCCATCAACTCCTTGCCTTGAAAGAAGATATTAATGCTTCCTTCATTTCTCTATCCCTTGCCTCCTAATTTTTGTAGTTCGTTCTCATTCATTCATCAGCCAGTGTTTATTTACGGAGTACTTTGTACAAGGCACATTCAAGGTGCCAGGCCTAGAGCTGTAAGCTATGGATGAAACGGACAAAATCCTCACCCATCATGGGACTTGCACTTTAATAGAGAGAAAAAATAAATTACTATTTTGACATTGTGCTGACTCTATTCTCTAACCATAAGCCTCATAATCATTCAGTATTGTTTCTATATTTGATTCTTTCTATGCATATACATAAGTAGAAGTCTGGCAGACTAGAGAGATAGCCAAACTCACTTTTATGAAAATGGGATGATACTATAAATTCACTTCTGTCATGAGAGTCAGCCCATCTTCCACCTACCTCCTTAGCTTGGTTCCTCCCCAGCATCCTTCTCCACTTTTCCCTTATTAAAAGAAGAAGTGCTGTCCTTTCCCGATTCGCAGGGCAAGTTTCCCCAGGGTGCTGTGCTCACTCCCAGGTTGCTTTTGAGGAGAGAGGAGAGGGGTCGGGGTGGCAGGAACAAGCTGAGCCTTTCTCCACTGCTTCTCTGCAGAATTTCCTGGACTGCAGGTTTTGGAAGTATGTGGCATTAGGTTATGCCCGCCCCTTTCCTTGTTTGGTGGCTGCTGATAAAAATATTGATGGATTTCATTATTTTAATGCTATGATTATGCATTTTATTAGGTATTGTTAAGTTAGAGAAATATTATAATCAGTCTTTCCTATCTTATCTTTACCCGAAGTCTAACTCTTTAAAGGACTATAATGAACACAAATCCCTGATGTAAAATCAAGCCATAATGTGTTTCCCGGAGTAGGAGAGGACAGATATGTTAACTAAATTTTCCTTACATGCTTCATGTTGGATCGATTCTTAAAGACTAATTTTTGCTCAGTCTCTTGCAAGCTTCCCCAGGTCTGGCTTGTTCTCCTGAAGAGCTTCAAAGCAGAAGGGGGAATCTTTGTCCATTATCCAGGTCAGCCGTTCACAGGCCTCATTGTTGTGATACCCGCCACATTTGTGAAGGTGTCACAACTACATTGTTATTAGAAATAAAGAGCCAAAAGTCACAAATGGTTTTCCAATGTGAGATGTTGCCCACGGGCGAGGGTGTGGAATGTGAAGAGCTAGACTGGGTGACCTCCCAGGTCCCTTTCAAACTTGAGTTTGCACAGCAGTTTGGGATTTCTGAATGTTTCTAATGAGAAAGAAAAGGAAAAGTACCTAAGTAAATTAGAAAACTACGTAGCTCTTTCTGAAGAGCTGTGATTTTTAAAGGCTGCATATAATAAAGCAAGGAAGATGAGGCGACATAAACGTCAGACATTCAAAGCTGAAAGAATAATAGTCAGATTATGACCCTGAGAAAGATTGCAGTCTTGCAAAGCATCCTGAGGTCAACCTCCGCCACAACAAAAAGTTTGCTCTGGGATTGACAAGAAGGATGATGGGATCTCAGAGGAAACGGATGGTCGCTGAAGATATTTGAGGATATTTTAATAAAAAGGCTATTGAAAAAGGTGTGGGTAGAGTATAGGGAAAGTATTAAGAGATGGGGCAAGTTGGAAAGTGATGGGAGTAATTTGGGGGAGGGGACACATAACAGAAGCAGTGGCTCCCAGCCGAGTCACAGCATTGGGCAGCAAGTGAGCTGACCCCCTGTCTTTCTACTCCACCACCTCCCGCTGCCTCCCCTTGGCTTGGCTGGACCCAACCAGAAGCCAGAAGGCAAAGAGATGCATGATCAGTCCATCCAGCACAGCCTCTCGAGGCTCAGAGCAGGATGGAGAAAAGTGGTGTTTCTGGAGGAAGAAATAGAAGGTACCCTGCACAAGGACGAGGAGGGACAGAACTACTTACTACTTCAAGGGGCTGAGTTGTTACAGTAGCTGGTGTTAAGAAAGCAGATGAATTCAGTAACAACTTCACATTTATCTTTTCTATCAAAGACAATGATCTAACTAGAAAGAAAATCCTATAGGATTGTGATTTTAAAATGGGCAAATGGTCTAAACAGACATTTCTCAAAAGAGATATACAGATGGCCGACAGGTATATGAAAAAACAGCTCAATATCACTCATCATCAGGGACATGCAAATCAAAACCACAATGAGGTATTATCTCAGTTATAATGACTATTATCAAAAAAAAAAGAAAAGAAAAGAAAAGAAAAAAACAAACGCTGGCCAGGATTCGGAGAAAAGGAAACTCTCATACACTATTGATGGGAATGTAAATTAGTATAGCCATTATGGAAAACAGTATGGAGGTTTCTCAAAACACTAAAAATAAGACTACCATATGATCTAACAATCCCACTGCTGGGCACATATCCAAAGGAAAGGAAACCAGGATATTGAAGAGATGTCTGCACTCCTGTGTTGCAGCACTATTCACGATAGGCAAGATATGGGATCAACCTAAGTGTTCATCAGCAGTTGAATAAAGAATGTGTGGTATACATACATAGTGGAATATTATTTAGCCATAAAAAAATAATAAAAATCCTGCTATGTCATTCTCAGCAGCAATAGGATTGTCAGCAAAATAGGATAGGAGGCAAAATAAAACCAAAAATGGTCCAAACAGTAAAACAATACCTAACTACTTTAAACCAGTCTGTGGGTCTATATGCATTTTATCTAAGAGTGCTGAAAAAAAAAACTATATCCACTTTCCCAAAACGGTCAAAATAATATATTATTGAACCTATGATAAAGTTACTAAAATGAAAATGAATGTTAAAGATCTTGGGTATCTTAATTGCAGGAAGCTATTTGATGGAACCTCTCAAAGTTCATAGGCAGAGAACGTGCGGGAGAAATGTTGGCTATTCAGTAAGGTGGGACTTACCCTGGCTAGACGATATAGGTGAGTGTTGATTACAGGGCATGAGGAGAGAGAGCACAGGAGCCTTCTCTTTGACCCACTCCTCCTATTCAAGTTTGTGTGAAGGTCTTGAATAAAGACAGGAGGTGTATGTCAAAGTCAAGGTTACGACTGATTCAAGGGTAGAAGTGAAAGTCCTGTGGATGCCTGAGCAGCTCTCTTAAGATGCCTCAGGGTATGAAGCCATGGGAGAGGTGGAAGTTCTGGATAGGTGGGAAAATATTTCCTGAAGCTGGAGGGAAGGTGTGACATGAAGTTTCTCGGATATGCTCTGAATGTCTGAATGTTCCTTCTGCCTTGGACTCGCACTGCCTCTGATCTTCAGCTCCTGAGAAGGACCTTTCATCCCCAAGGTCACCACGATGTCAGTTCCTCTGCTGCCAATGGTGATATGATGTGAGCTGTCCCAGGGAAGGCAGGGCCCCTGCCAGCAGCCCAGCATGTGTCAGAACCCTTGGTGTGGCCCACAGGGCAAGCATGATGAAAGGGCCAAATAACAGAATTTACAAAGATCTCAACAGTGCACTAAATTAAAGGACATGTTACATAATAAAATTTTCTGGTTTATGGAGCTAATTTGTCTACCCCAGCCAGAACGAAGGCCAAAAGAGTTGTGGGTCTGTCACCGCAGTTACTGCCACAGGTGGAGTTAGAGTGTCCACGTTGAGGGTCCTCCTGCATCCCGACACAGCAAGGGCACATCAGAAGTGCCATCTGCACATCAAGGCTCCTGCTTTAAGAGAATGAGGACAAACCTCAGTTTCTCCCTGGGGAGGGTGCCCAGCAGGGTGACGAGTCAGGGAGATTTGTTGAGATGAGGAACGGTGACCCTGAGGAAATGGGGACCCTGGAGAAGAGAAGAGCATAAAGGATCCACAGCAAGCTGAGGAGGGCAGAGCTGAGCAAGGGGAGGTTGCAGGGAATGGACTTTAAGATCAGCGTCAGGGGAAAAAAATCCTTGACAATCAGAGATGTTTCGAAGTAGAATCAGCAGCTTCTCCGTCTCGGGTCACTCTAGCAAGAATGTGAAAGGTGGGGCTGGATGATGCCAGCAAAGAGGCAGAAATGTTTCCCTGCAAGACCTTTGCAGCCTTCCAAATCCGCTGGCTTGTGATCCTGTAAATCGTGAGGGAGGATGGAAGGTAGCATAGAAAACGGAGGCAAGAGGACCTCATGGTAGTATTTCCATCTTTTCCTTTTGCCTAAAAATGGCCTCGGCAGTCAACTCGTAGCAGAGAAGCAAACTGGCCACTAAATAATAATAATCATCCTTTATGTGTCTTTAGCATTTAAACTTCTGAAAGGGCATTAACAAAGCAAAGCAAGGAGAACGTAACTTACTTTCAGAACTGGGTTCAGAATCTGGCTCCACAAACAATTACTGGTCACCTTGGGCAGTTGCATAAGCCTTAACTTCATTCTTTGTGAAGCATTTCTGCCACCTAGGTTGGTCGTTGAGAGCACAGGCACGATGACATACACAATCTTTGTATACATATGTACAAGTAGATGTGCATGTATACACGGTGGCTGCCTCTAACCCATACGGCTGTGTGTCATCACACCTAAGTTCAGTTAAGCTCCTAGTGACCAGAGTTTTAGGGAAGCCCACAGCACAGCATTCATACTAGGTCTCCTTGCCTGTCCTCCCTTAGCTGGAGAGATCCCTGGCAGGGACTTCCTTTGGTGAGAGGATATAATTTTCTATTTCCTGAAACGTAACCAGCTTTCCCTTCCAACTGTGGTCACTCCCTTGTACCTTATTTCAAAAACTGGAATGCCACCTTGGTTTCTCAGGGCTGCTCTTGTCCTCACACAAGAGGACTCTTTCACTTTCAGGGTATCCTCTTCAGGGTTGCTCAGACTGTCTGAATCCAAATTTTAACATTCTGGTAGACAATAAATGGGAGAGGGAAAGGAGGATGTTTAGAGAAGATAACCCAGTCACCTGGAGGAAAGGCTCCTAACTACAAACAGGAAATAAGATACTGTTATGTAGGCCGGGCGCGGTGGCTCATGCCGGTAATCCTAGCATTCTGGGAGGCCGAGGCGGACAGATCGCTCAAGGTCAGGAGTTTGAAACCAGCCTGAGCAAGAGTGAGACCCCGTCTCTACTAAAAATAGAAAGAAATTAATTGGCCAACTAAAAATATATAGAAAATATTAGCCGGGCCATGGTGGCGCATGCCTGTAGTCCCAGCTACTCTGGAGGCTGAGGCAGGAAGATCGCCTGAGCCCAGGAGTTTGAGGTTGCTGTGAGCTAGGCTGACGCCAGGGCACTCACTCTGTGCAACAGAGTGAGACTCTGTCTCAAGGGAAAAAAAAAGATACTGTGATGTAGCAAAGCATCAAATAAGCAGTTCGTTGCAGGTCTGCGTGTTTACTGCTGTGAAAATTGAGGTGGAGGCAGTTGCGTGTGGGTGCTGGTGACTCGGGACCGGAACTGCACAGAGGCTGTGGGGGCTCCCTTGGCTTGTCAGTTGTTTATGAAGTTCAGGCTGCGGGGTCGGGTGGGTGGAATGTTAATTTCTGCCACTAGCCACCAGCTTTCTCTTAAAGATGGAAAAAGCCCTATTTATAGTGACAGCTCCATTTTGTGTTTTCTTTGTGTCCGGCAATGTGTACTCTTTCCTCGTAGTTGATGTGCAGCAAGATGGGTGTGGCCATCTGAGTATTTTGAGGCCAAGACTCCCAAACCAGCCATCACACAAAGGTGTCTGTTGGCTCCCAGGTAACAGACTCAGAGGGAAGCCAACCTGCTTAAGGCTGGATTTGGTAAGGATGATGACAGGCGGGCACAGCTGCACTTGGTTTTGCCCACTGTTGGGTATCCCGCCTTGATTTCAGCAGTCAGGTTGGGCCACACTGTTCAGATATCTACATGTAACATTAGCTCAGACTGAAAGAAAATAACCGAGAGTGACTAATGCCATATTGAATAATGCTAACTGTATTACATATACAGTTTTCTTCAGTTACATTGATGTCGTTACATTCTGTTCATAATTAATTATATTGATTTGAATTGTATCATGTCCTATTGTATTGTAGGTTCTAATGCCAAGCCCCTGGGTCTTCCTCTCTTAAAAACTGGTGACCACCTTTAGTTCATGTGGCAAAACACTGATAAATTCTGGAACAGTCTGGGTCCTCTGCTGTGTGTCCCACGCAACGTCACCCCACACTGCCTATGCTAGGGCGCCTACATTTTTTTTGCTCTGTGACCCTCAGAGCTAAGTCTTGGTCTTTCCTTATACTTATGCAGAGAACCGTCTTGCAGTATTGAGTCTTTATTGGTTGATGTCTATGGAAAGCATTGCTTCCTTCTGGATGCTCGGAGGTATTGCTGCTCCCGGTGTCTTTCTAATGAGTGCTGTGTGCAGGGACGTATAAAGAGCTTTCTTACAAGGCAAGGGTTCATGCAGTTATGGAAGCCGAGAAGTCCAGATGGGCAGTTGCCACTGGGTGCCTAGAGACTTGGTCAAACATTATTGTGAGTGCTGTATCCATCTGTTAGCTGCCCCTCTCACCTCAGCAAGGTCAGTGTTATGCTTGACAGTGAGCTGGGAGAGGAAAGCCCCCTTTGCCAAGCAAAGTTAGTTCCCTTTAGCCTCTGCCCTTGTGTGAAACACAGATGCCAGGATCTTTCCAGGGCAATGGTATGAAAATTCTCTCCCCGTAGTTGAAGTGCAAGGGAAAAAGCTCCCGCCGTTATGGCTGCATCATCTCCTGGCCTCTCCACAGGTCAAGGGCGCCATGACCACTGCTGCTTTCTTGACTTGCGCTTTCCTCTTAGGGCAACATTTGTTGCAGTCTGTGTTAAAGAGGGAGGTAGACAGCTCCTGGAAAGGAGCCCTCGATTTGAAACAGTATAGCCGACTATTAAACCTCCAGGCTTTCTTTGCTTTCTGATCCCAGGCGGGCTCCCCTCTGCTCCTCTGGAGAGAACTGGAGTAATTGGCCCTTGCTTTATATGAAAGATATACTCCCCCCAAAATTGCATTTAAATCCAGTTTTAACTAACTCACTCATGCTTGTTAATCCATTTATAATGCTTACTATTTAAAGGAAATGATGGAGACTGCTTTTTTATTGTCCCAGCATAGTTGGCAAAGCCATATCTTCTGAAGATTGACTAGCACCAAGAAGTTTTAGGTCAAATTGGGTTTATTTATACTAAGGTCTATTCTACAGACCCCTGGTAGTTCTCAGATGACTTGAGGATTTGCAAATTTTACTAATTATTTTTTAATTGTGTGGGTTTTTTAAATAATTTTTTTCAATTTTTATGACAATCTTTTCAATGTTTATGATAATTATATGTCTATATAACCTAGATAACCACCTTGTAACCAAGTACAGCCATGAGATTTCAATGCCTATGTTCTCAGTCCTGTTGATAACCTAGATATCATCTAAAATAACGTCATTTAACTTTAAATGTTCTCAAGACATATCTGCTGTCATTCGGTTGACAACATCTGTCTTAACCTCACTTTGTACTGTGTTGGACTCGATCACTAGATTCAAAGCAAAACTTTTGCCATGATAGTGCACAGTTGAATGACATTCTTACAGACCAAGAGTTTAGTTTTACAGAGTAAATATTAAATCAATTTGGCATCATGTAAATGGCATAGTACCTGAGAATCACATACCACATCAAATGTCACAGCCTAATGAGAAAGGACAGAAAAGGGCTTATTAGATAATTGGTACATTTCTGCTAAATGAAGGCATGGCAGCCTGAACAAACCAGTTTTACAGCAATTTGGAAGGATAAAAATGATGGGAGAACTGAGTCATGACAGGGTCCCGCCCTATAGCATACATACCTGGCTTACCTTGCTAGCAGGTGTCCTCTTTGGGTTCCATCTTGGGTACATACCAACTTGAAATAATTCAACAGCCCAGAGTAGATCAGAAAATACAAAATGACTCTTGTTTTGATAAAACAAAGTTTTTGAGGTTTTTAAGTCATGTGTTTTGGGGTATACTTGTATTGGTTCTGTAAGAACTAGTACATCATTTTAAAATAATAATAGCAGAGACTTCAGTGAGGGCTCCTTCATCCCCCTTTGTTTAGAGTCAAAAGACCCAAGTCAACAAAAATGACACATGCAAGTTAATCTTTTGCCACTGTTCAAAGAACAACTTTAGACACAGTAAATTTAACTTTATTTGAATTTAACTTAATTTATCTGAGCACTAAATCAGGCAGCAGTCAGACTCAGAGGAGGTTCAGAGAGCTCCACCCAGTGGCCTGGGGAATGAGCTTTTATGGGCTGAACAAGGAAGTTAGACAAAATAAATATATTTGATTGGTGGAGTGGAAAGTCCCTAGTTAGAGGTTAGGTGAAGGTTTCTGATTGGTAAAGTCTCTAGTTACATTTTGCTGCTTACATTGGGCTTCGGTTTGCTCACATAGGAACTGGAAATGCTGGAACTGCCCCAACCTAATGGCCTGCCTCCCAGTTAAACACTTTTTTAACATCGCTGTTATTTGTGACCTACAAAAATGGTAACTGCCTATGGTTTAGCCTAACAAACATAACATCAGCAATTTAGTGACAGCTAAGTGACATCCATCACAAGAATTAATGCTTCTTAATTTGAATTTTACTCATCTGTATCACTGTGTTTATGTGTGTGTTCCTTTGGTTGTACATTCATATAAGAACTAAAAGCACAAAAAGTTTATTCCTAGCTTTATGTTTGTAACATTAAAATATAAAATTGTATGAGTAAATACTAGAGCACCATGAGAATTTGTTCTTTAACAGAACTCTATATACATTACTCGATTTTGAAAAACATTGATCTGAATATTTCTACCCCTCGTGGACCCCAAGCCCTGGCAACAGGCATAAAGACAGGAAAAGTTTTGGAAATATGCCACTATTTTGTATTAAGCCTGAAACTTACAAAGCATCCAATTTGTAAGTAAAATTGATTGTCTGAACTTTGACTTCCTCAAAGTGTTTTCAGTTAATTAACATCAAACTATAAAGTGGTTCCCCAAACCCACCTCCCAAAAATTATGCTTAAATCACCTGTTTAGAGTTTCAGATCCTTTGTTTGAACTTCCCAACTATTCTAATGAAGTATCAGTAAACGCCTGACCTTAGGCTCTGGTGCTAACATAACCTGTGTCAGTAGCTGCCGTTGCAAACAAGGAAATGCTCCCGGACTCAGACTTAGAGAGGAACAAGCACCTCTCCTCTAAGTTCTCTAAAGCAGCTCTCTAGAGAATGTGGTTAAGCATGTGGGCATTGACAACAGACGGCCTGGGTTCAGATACCACCTCTGATGCCTACTGTATGACTTTGGGCCAGTTTCTTAATCTCTTAGTGTCTCAACTACAACATGGTTCTGATAATACTATATATACTCCCATAGTGGTGGTGTGAGTATCAGACAGGTTAATTGATATGTATGAAACGCTCAGAACAGCGCCTGGTGCAGGAAAGTCTGTGAGCGCCACTGCTACTCCTGTTAGCCACTGTTGCTGCGGCTACTGCAGGGTGGGGCGACGGAACTTAACCCTTCAGTATTAATAATCAGCACTGCCCCCTGATCTTGCCACCTGCACGAGGGGAAGCAATGGGATTGTGGACGACCAGCATTCTGATTTCAGGAACTCTCCTTGCCAGCTGCGCTGTGTGATAAGCACCAGGCTCTGAAAAAACTGAAAAGATTTATTGAGCTATTGATTATGTCATTGTCAAACATTCTCAGTCTACTGATAGACTGAAAATAAGAAGATGATTTCCCCAGGTAAGCCTTGGAAAGTTTAGTCCTTCATCTACTCACCCACCTCATTGCTTCACTCTGCCAACAGTTGGCTGGAATTTAGTGCATTTAGAAGGTGGCAGCTGAGCCTGGACAGGTGTTTTGGCATTTGGCTGGGAAGGGGCAGAAAGCCAGGCTGAGGACTTAGGGCTTGTTATTTTCCCCCAGATAATAGGGAGTTGGATTTGGAGGCAAGAAACCCTTCGAGACCCTCGGGCACTCTCTATTCATAGATCACTCCTGGGAGGCAGCATGACTGCTTGGACTCCGGAGCTGGCTCCGGGTTCAAATCCCAGTTCTGCCACTCATTGTTCGGATGACCTTGGACTTATTATTTAGCAAGCCTGGGTCTCAGGTTCCTTACCAACCAAATATGCGTAAAATAGCAGAATGTACCCCATGGAGTCTTTCTGAGACTTAAACAGGTTTGTCTGTGAAGCACTTAGAAGAGTGCCTGACACCGTCAGAGCTGTGTGGTGTTGACCGTTCATCTCTTTTGCCCTCTGAGCCCAGTTTCCACACCTGTGACCAGAAGCAACTGGACTATGTCATTTCACATCCTTTCACACTCAGGTTTTTGATCAGGGGATCTCAGGCTGGACTTTAAGCTTGATGTGGCAGTGATTTACAGGGTAGCTGGGAGGAGGTCAGAGCCCCTGGAGGCTGGACGACAGGTCAAGCTGTCCCTGTTTCCACCATTCTCCTGCCTTTCCGCCATCTGTCCCCCGTCCCCACCTGGACGTGCTTGCCCAAAGCCACACCCCATTTTACTATTAATAGATCCAGGTAGTGTGGGAGACGTCCGTGGAGCAGACAGAACAGCATCTTTTAGTGCCAGTGTCTAACTTCAAAATAAACTTCTTTACCAGCAAATAGAATTGAGAAAGGGTAGAAGAAAATTAGTGCAGGGTCACAAAGACAGGAAAATGAGTTTTCTGTGAAATAACAGTGTAGCCAGGTATAGACGGAGCAAGCCGTAGGTAGAGGGAACATCCGCTGCTGCGCTCCAAGCTGGGGAGAGAAGGTCTCAGGGCTCCCTGCATGGAAGGTGCCTTGAAACATATTAATATTTATTCTGCTGGGTGG